>JAJKFJ010021107.1:0-27258 GCA_027382625.1 Tetmemena sp. SeJ-2015
CTTATTATGCACCTCCTTCAGATCAAGTAAGCAATACTAACACCTTAAACTTGCTAAATGTTTATAGATTCTCAAAGAGGATGTTGGAAGTGATGAGCTTGATGTGCCTGGTCTGCATGTCGTGGGTCTCTCTCTGCTCTCGCTCGAAGTTGCCCACCACCTCCTCGTACTTGTCCTCCAGGGCCCTCATCCTCCCGTGGGTCTCTCGCTTCTCATCTACAACCTGCTCCAGCTAGTCCTTCATAGACCTGATGGCTTCGTTGTTGTTGAGCAGCTGATCCCTTATTCTCTGAATGAGCTAGTCCTTGGCTAGGATGTCTTACTGATCTGCCTCTATCTCCCTCAGCAATTGCTCGCAGTTGCTGCCTCTCACGCTCACCTCAACTTGCAGATCACCTTGCTTAGCTTCACCCTCTGTGAGCTGATGGCCTAAGTCTTGCATCCTAGCAAGTAGTCTAAGTCTCTCCTGCTCTGCATGCTTGAGTTGCTCTTTCAAAGCGAGACAGAGTTCCTTCTCCTATCTCAGCTCAAGCTTGAGGTCATCGCTCACCACGCCCTTAATGTCCTCCCCTTTGGTTGTCTCCCTCTGTAAGTCACGCACAAACTGTAACTACTGTATCAGAGCATTAGAGAGCTAAGCTTTGTCCTGGTTCAGTTTGTCTAGTTCGAGCAGTGCGTCGTTCAATTTCGAAAGCCACTTTTCCTTAGCCTTGCAGCTCATTCTCGATGCTTTGACCATCCAACTTTTAACAAGAAATTTAATTGGGGATGCCTCCAGCTGTATTTATTGTGCCCTGGGAGCCCTAGAGCATGGGGTTTGAGAAGCTGGAGAGGGGAGGGTTATTGAAATCACTCTGGCTGTTTAGAAAGTCAGCAGCCGTGCCAGAGGCGTTAATGATGTTGTCGTTGCTCTGAAGTGGAGAGGTTGACTTGCGTCTTTGAATGGCTCTGATATCCTTCTAGTTGAATTTCTTGATCACCACTGCTGGGACCTTGCCAGTCACAGGAGCAAACTCTAATAACAATAAGTTGTGTGAAGTTGGATTGAGCAACAGCGTGGTTCTCAATCTCTTGCTTGAGTCTGTCGTCCATGCGCTTCTGCATCTGCTTGTACTCCTCAGCCAGACTGTTCAACTGCTTACCCACTGAGTTCCCACTCATCCCCACTCCTCCATTCACTATAATCAGTATTATATAAGTTTACTAATTTTAATTGGGATAGATTGGGCTGGTTCTCATCTTGGTAGGCGTTGACTGCTGCTAACTAAGCATCAATGGGAGATTTCTTCCTCTGTATGCCGCTCATACCATTCCCAACTGCGCTGCCGTACTTGTTGTTCCCATTTGCTACATTAACATTTTCTTATATGAGTAAGATGCTATGAGAGTGGCTAACGCGGTACTGTTGTTGGCTGCCTGACTTAGGTTATGGGGATTGGAATTGTAGGCTGAGTTCCTGTCGAAGGAGACGTGCCTGTCATGGCTCACTATCGACTGGTAGTTGCTGCTCACTCCCTTCCCACCAATAAAAATCAAGAAATTCTAATTTTTAAACCAATTGAAGTGGTGTTGTTATTGTTGATGGTCCTGCCCACACTAGAGGAGGAATCCCTGCCTTTCATAATTGAGGGTGGGTTAGTTTAATTCTGCAGTTGGCCTGCTCTGTTGAGGGCCTGATTATTAATTGTGATAGGGTTCTAAGAGCCAGGCCCATTGCCGCTGCCTGCCGCCCCCTTCATAAGTCTCAAGTTAGTTAGTGGCTACTGAAGTTCTATAGAGAGTATAAATTAAATAGAAGACACAATAATGTAAATGAGTAAGAGTAAAGAAAGGTTTCATTTTTAGATGGTGTACAGTCTCTGAAATACTTACTCATTAATTCCAGATATTGCCCAATACAAATAAATATGCGCATCATATATGATTACGATAGTTCTTAGATGTTGATTAGGCAATAATTTATTTGTGAAATATTTAAAATTCATCTTATAACGATCTAATTTCATGTAACAGAGGCCACTTTACACCGCTTGAATTAAAGTCTCTTAATTTAATCATAATGCCTTTTTGTAATGAAAAATTAATCTAACAAGCGGAGTGAAAGAGGCAGAGCAGCAAAACTCTTCATTACCTTCATAGTAATCTTACATTCTATAAGTTCCTCCTCTGCTCAAAGTAAAATTTCTTATCTTTAAAATTCTCTGTAGCTAGTTAAGTAAATGTCACACTGACAAGACACGCTCTGAGTGAATTTTGCTAAAATGATCAGGACTGCGCAAGCAGCTGCTGCTTCCAACTCAGATGCGGTGATCTTGCATCCTGCAAGCAGAGAGATCTAAACTCTACAGCCGCTTGCAGCTATACCAACAGCTGCCGCCCTAAGGATAACACAGACCCCTTCCAATTCTTCGGAGTTCTCTACTACATCCCCATATTCACAACTTACTCTAAGCAGTTCATACTTATAGAGCGTTTCTAATATATTCCTAATGCCAGTGCTGGAGTTGCTAATTTTCTTAGCGCTGAGATCTTACTTCAAAGACAAGATAGGGAGCTTCAATAATGGATCCCAAAGCAACTAGATGCATTCTGACTTCTACGATGTGTCTCAAGTGCCTCCACCTCATCCTGGCTTTGACCAAGCTGGAGGAGATTTCGACCAGACCTAGCAGTTACCTGCCAATAGTTTCCAAACCCTCTTCTAAGACGAGAGGGGCAAGCTAAATTCAGATGAGAAGCAAGGTCCCATTACAGAGTCACTCTAAAATTAGACATCCCCACTTATCTTTCAGTCTTAAAAGATTTCTTGCTATTTTTCACTGGATAAGAGTGAGAAGCAGGGCAAGAAGAAAAAGAAGAAAAAGGCCTTCAACTACGACGAGCCAGTTGACGATGAGGAGCTCATGCCCTACGATGCTGTGAAACTACTTAAGATAGACAGCAATACCCTCAACACTCCCAGCAACTAAGGCACCCCAGCTGCTCACACTTCCTACGCAGCCAACTTATCATATAGCTCCTTTATATACATCTTTAACAAGTCACAGACGAGCAGTGTGCTGCTGATGCCTCCACCTGGGATAGCCAAAGATAAACTTCCAGTCGAGCTCAGTCGTCGACTACTCCAACCAGCCATCAGCTCGGAGCAAGAGAGACAACGAGAGCACTATCTCCCAACTGCAGCAAGCCATCACAACTCTAGAAAACCCTCAACACAAGAAGCGAAGAGCTAAGCAGCGTCATGATGATGATGACTCTTTAGAACACATTGTAAAAGTGTACTGTATATCTTTCATAGCTGACCCCTACGGGGATCTGGATAACGATTTTAAGTTGAGCAACGTACCTTCTAAGTTTGGCGATAAGAAGCGCAAGGGCAAGAACAAAACTGCTGGTGGGGATGGAGATAGATCAAACACGATTAGTAACTTTGGAGCGGCCACCGAAATTAACATAGGTCAACTAAATCAACACCTAGGTGGTGGGGGTTCAACAAGCAATAAGTTGATTGAAGAGGGTGATCTGAAGGCTAAAAATAGGACATTCAGGACTAAGAAAGGTAAGAAAAAGGCGAAACAGAGGGCAGCCGTGCAGCAGCAGAACATGATGTTAGATGAATTCGCAGGGGAGGAGAACTAACAATACTTACTTGCTCAGAAAGAGGCAAGAGGCTAGGTTGAGAGATAAAGCGCTAACTAATAGTAAGAGTAATATGAGTAGTATGATGATGAGAAGAACGCTCACATACCTATCTTCCTTTGATGTCAAGCTTTTGAAACAACTTATAATGAATTATAAAGGAAGGAACTTAAATATCTCACTATCTTTATAAAGACATTATCTATTCTCACTAATCCCTATCATCCCTGTTTCTATTTTAGCTGGAAAGAAGTTGATTATGAAATGAATTTGCGTTATTTACTATGTACAGTTGAGTTGCTTGTATAGTTTTTTTAAAAAGCTTTTCAGAGGAAGGGTGTCGCACTCATTTTGACCAGTTAAGATATACTCTAAACACTACAATCAAGAAAAAAATATTATAAAATGGTGGAATAAGCTTTTGAAATTTGGTGAATGATGGCCAGGGAGATGAACCCATTAATCAGGTAGTAGGGGCTTTGCTCATTACACGGCTGGTTAAATAAATCTCAAAATATTTAATTGTCAGGCCACCTCAAGGGGTCTATATAAGCTATATGCATTTTTTATTAAGTAAGTAATTTTAAAGCTGTGGCTTGATAAAAGGGGTCTCCATTCTCGATCTATTGTACAAACTCTTTCAGACTTTCCCCAATCGTCTGCTCACTGCCCTGAGGGACTTGGAATCTCTAAGCATCGTCATTATCTCCCAGTCTTGGGTTGCAATGGTAGAGGCAACTTGAAACCCAAGCGGCTCGATTAGGCCTTGTACGAGTAGCATTCAGATATAGTTAAGAGTAGTGAGTGTGAAACTTGTGTGCTATCGCTCTATCTACATGGTCGCATGAATCCATATTGTCGTTGTTTGCGCATTTCAACCCTAAAACATTGTCGAGGGCCCACGTGTCGTAACTAAATTACAACTTGAATGTATTGAAATTCTATTATACTACTCTGCATCATGAAGATAGGAGTTTCTATATACTTCTCTAGTACCTCAGCATGAAAGCACAAGGAGGGATCAAACAAGTTCTCTCTATGGTATCTGATGCAGCTCGCCTCAGGGTAATCAACTTAACTGTTGACAAAAGCATAGACCTGCTTCATGGTCTCTCTGTAGTATTCAGTCCCTGAGCGCAGAGAGTCATAGATAGGGAACATGCCACTGTCAGCCATCCCAAACACTTTCACAGTTGGATTTATCTTTTTCAGTCTCGCTGCTAAGTTATCTAGCCAGCTGAAAGTAGCTAAGCCACCTGCTGAACAGCCATTTATTGAAACAACATCCATCTTGGAGATATCAAAATTATCCTCCACCCACTGAAGCTGAGTCAAGGTTATGTTAAGTCCCTTGAAGTAGAGCTTTTATCCCTTCCATTCCACTGGCTACTTTCTATAGCCCTGGTGGCCAGTCCCATCACAGTACTTGAAGTAAGCTCTATTCCAGTTATAGTAGACTTTGTCAAGTTCAGGGTTCGAGGAGAGAGTAGTCTCAGCGTCTTGAGAATAGGTGGAAGACCAAGTCTTAGATGAACCGAACTTTGAGCCCTCCTAAGTTGTAGTTCGAGCTAAGCAGTCATCCAACATATCCGCCTCTGTGATACCTTGGCACCACCCTCCATACTCGAAATTGAATTAATTGATACTGCAAATATGAAATGCATGACAAGTTTATTGGCTCCATCTCCGCTCCCTCGGATGTAATACATAGGAAGAGAAATAAAAAGTCAGCTTTAATACAGTCCTGCTGGGGTGCCATCGAGGCAGTAAGCCTCAGTAGTTGAAGTATTAAAAAGGACCAGCTTGAATCGCACATTATCCTGTGCTTAGCTCTGATTTAAAGTTAAAAATGCAACTTAAAGATGATTTTTGATTCCCAGGTATTACTTAAGCAGATTCAGTTTCTTGTAGCCTTGTAACTTTCTCATGTTCAAAGAAGCGACTAAGTTGGTGGGACTTCTCACTCAGCAATTCCTCCAAAGCTGAGAACTTGAATGTCAGATGCTGCTCTACAGACTAATGTTAACTCATGAGGCTAGTTACCGTAGGGCTTCTTACCGTAGATGTCGGTAAATTGTAGTGCAATTATCATCAGACTCACAATCATTACTGCAAAGAATGAGACCTTCGATGTAGATTTGAATTTTCCGCTCTTCATCTAGGGTTGATTTAAGCTTTTGCTTTGAGCTACTGATCTCATTTTTTAATTTCGATTTTAATAAAATTTCAATTTTGTCCACCCCCTTCCATCCAAGTTAGCAGCAAAGTCTTATTAATCGTCAACAGCCTACAATCATTATATCTAATTACCTATATTTTGAATTTAAAATCGCATTCTGCTCTTTTGAATTATTTCTACGTTCCCAAAGAGAGTTAAGATATGATTTATTGAGAGAGAGAATTAAAAAAGAAGGATTCTTATTTGTAAATAAAATGAAGGCCTCTTTCTAATAGTGATTGACCCTTATAAGTTAAATACTTTTATGAGACTTCCAAATTATCACATACTACTTATTAAATCAGTTTGATTAATACTTTTCTTGACAACAAGTTAACACCGCTACCACCTACTGAACAGCGATTCGTGTCCTCGAGTTCCCTGCTCAGGCAAGGTGTAAGTCAAAGGCGGCAATATTAGGGATTGATGCGAGCGTTATAGGTTTATTATTAGGTGTTGAGATCCAAACTAGGGAGTGGGTCTCTTAATTTATGGCTGTTATTATATAATTTATTTTATTATATTAAATGCGTCACTCTCTCTTCTTATTAATTATGAGGCTTCTCCACTTCGCAATTAAAAATGCCTTCCTTAAAAAAAATATTTTGGATTTTCATTTATTTTGAGGATCGCGACTTGTTCATTATTAAATAATATGATGGGGTAAGCGGAGGGGAAAACCGCCTTGGGGATGGAGATAAGATCAGGTCTCTTTACTTTGATGGAGCAGACGGAATTTACTGAAGCCATCTTCCGCTCGTCGCTGCTGCTTACAGCTACCCCGCTCTGGCTTGACACCTCGGATTTTTGGGCTATATTAAAAAAATTCATCACTTTTTTTCTTTTGGGCCAAATTAAAAGGGGAAAATATAAAAAAAAAAAATAAAAGGATAGAGGGGGGGAAATTTTAATTTTTTTTTTTTTAAAATTTTTTTAAAATTCTCTAAGAGAAGGTTGGAAGTGAGGGAGAAATTCATAAATTTGAAAGAGTCGGTGGACTGTCTAAATTTGAATAGTGAGTCGTGGCTGGTGCCATTGGTAATATTAAATTAGCCTTAAGAGTTAGTTAAAGTCTATTCTGAAGGTTTCGTCGTCTAAAACTCCTTGAGTTATTATGAGAGTTACTTACACGCGCACAAAATAAAAAGAGAGAAGAAATATTTATAATCCATCCATTCTATGAGAAATATAATAGGAATTTAAGATCACTGCAATATATAAAGCACTTTAAAAAAGTGTATATGAGTTACTTGACCTTATTTTCCAAAGTTATGATAGTTTCTCTCATGGCAACGAATAATTAATTATCTTGGGGGTGGCTGCTGTGGGTGTGTTCAGCACTCTTATTGTAAACTCGTTCGTATACCTCGAGGTGATCACTGCTTTGCAATTTACAAACTATATTTCATAAAGACTATTCAAACATATGCAAATACATTCTTTTGCTCTTGTTTTTATTTAAATGATCTTGTAACCTCGCTCTTTTCTTACTTGGATATTTCAAACTCAAAATAATGAGAACCTTATTTATGTATTGTGTAATGAACTCGAGGTTTTGCATGTGTTGAAAGCTTGTATATTTCCCAATAATTCCTGAGAAACATATAAACACAAATATTTGAATTGCATTCTCGCATTTATCTTTTTTGAGAGAGTGTCATCAGCTACTTTTTTAATTTGATATTCTTCGTCGAGCCCAGAGGCGGTTTATTAGATTCCAGATAAACTCTCACTTCAAATTTAATAATAAACTATTACTACAATAAATTATTCATTTTAAGTTTATTTATTAATTTTTTCGAGGGCGGCCGCGTTTAACGCCTCCGTGGTAGGGATTGAAGTAGAATTCCACCTCCACCAGTCTCGGTAGGTGTTGTCCCTGCTCCCCGCACTGAAACTTAGTGCCCTGTACTCCGAATTAACTGGGTTAGCGTTGTAGCATACATTTCCCGTGTTGGTGAGCGAGTTCAATGAACTTTTCCTCACTGGCGAATCTAATTAAATTAAACAAAATTTTCGTAAGTTTTTTATGTGAGTGTGTATAACATTTTTATATATTTTGGAATGATTTCGATGTCAAGATGCTTGATCTGTGCATAGGATATTGCATCTTGTGCTTCACGCTCTCCTCGTATTTCATTACAATAAAAATTTCAAATATCTAAATAAGACTTTTATCTATATGGAATTTATTTTTTTCATGATTCTCCAACACTTGAGACATAGTACATCGCGGTTGCTCTTAGACTTACTGCAAAAGAAAGTATTAAGTATTTTCTAATTCAAAGTTTTATATCTACTGAAGTTGAGCTTCTCGAGGAAGTCTTGCCACTCTTGGCTGCCTTAAAATAAAAAAATTCTCAAAATTTGGTCACCAAAAAAAAAGATTTTCATATTCTCACTCCATGAATCTTATTACATCATATTTTAATTTTTTATTTTGTTGTGTCTTTCTTGATCATTTTTGTTTGTGGGTTGTGGAAGATGTGTTGTGAGTTTTGTTTTAAGAAATTTTTTATAATTATTTTCGTATTAGAGTTTATATAGGGGTGGCTTTAGATATTAATTAATAAATTGGAATTTCTCAAGTTAAAACTTTGATTTGGGGCCCGTAATTAATTTTTTCGACTGCATACCGCAGGTAAATCAAAGTTAAAACAATTTTCTTTACCTAATTTCGAGCAAATACTCCTATCAAATAGAAGAATCCTACTCCTTATATAATTTTCGTAGTACCACTCCCAACCTATTCTTATTAACACAACCTTTTCTAGAATCCTCCTATTTGATACCTTAAAGAAAATAGAAAAGAGGGGAAAAATAAATTCTGCAAAATGTTGCTATGAGAATTATAGATCAAATTTCATTATAAATCAAAGAGTAATCTAAGAAACGCGAAGGAAGCATTCAAAGTTAAAATGCTCACTTGACGTGAGAGTCAGATTATAAATAAGGGTTTTGCGAACCGACTCTAATTCGCTAGTGAGAGGGATTTAAAAGTGTAGAAGCCGGCTGAGGCTGGAAGAACTTGGGCATCAGATCTACTCCAGAGGGTATGACTTCTATATAGGGCTGATACTTCTTGTCCTTCAGACTCTGTCTTATCTTTTGATCTCTCTGTTCACTTATCTTGCTACTGAATAAAGATATTATGAAATTAATGTGCATTATGTTTGCTACTCTTTCTGACTCTTATCCCAGCTGAATTAATCTGAGATTTCTACGAGTCGAAGTTTTACTGCAGATAAGGCCTGACCACGTTCTCTGTAGATGCTTTAGAACTAGGATTCAAAAAGAAATTACTCTAAATTATCCTAAGATTGAGGCTACTCTTTCTATAGGCAAACTATTGTGGATCTGCTTTCCTTCCTAAGGTGAGTGCAGTACCATGATTCTTCAGTTGTGCAAGCTTCCCAGTTAATTGCTTACTATCTCGCCTGAATTCGGAAATTTTAAAATTCTGCTGAGTTTAATACAAGGAAAGGGGAGTTAGCTGCTTGCTCTCTTCCTGTAAAATAATAAAAGTAAAAAATATCAACTTGCTATTCCTGGACTCCATTCATGAATAATTTATTCACGGGCCCTGCACTAGATCCCTGTCCTCAAACAATTATTATCAAATTATGAGCAGTCCTTATGATAAGCCATAAGGAGACATGAGATTCTAAGATACATTGGTTTGCCCTGTTTGAATCAGCAGAGGCATCTATAAGTTCTATCTATCGCCAAAAGCTTCTTGAATAGAATTCCTCTAGACGTTTGAATAAGCATAGATTGGATTTCTCGCCTCAGTTTAGTCTTAATGCTGCTATCTGCGGCTGTTGAAGAGCCCTGGTAGCACATTTATAAATAAGTTGAATTTGGTTTGCTCATTTTGAGTCTGACTCTTTCTTGAGTTGCGCACGGAGGTTGCTGCTAAAGCGACTGGAGTATGATTAAACATTAAGTCTCTGTCATCAAAGTTTTTGTAAATTTTATAAGTCTAAAGCTTCTGCTCTTCCTCTCCTCCTATATCTAGTTCTCTCTTCCTCTTGTTGTAAATTATGGGAGAGAGATCATGCTAGCTTTGATCTAAGTTGCTTTGAAGCTCATACTGATTACTGTTTATACTCAGGTCCCTCTAAAAGAAATAACTTTGATTTAGTCTACTATCTTAGGATAGAGAGTTTCTCTACAATGCTTTAATTGAATTGCTTCAATTCCTCATGCTGGTTTGATCCTTCTTCAACCTGATAGGTTCTGTCTTTCTTCTTCTTAGATTTCTTTCTCCTCTTTGAAGTTTAGTTCTTAGCTTCTTAGCTCCCCTCCACTCTCTGCACTCTGAATACCCCACCTGCACCTCCCGCTGTTCTCAACTAGCCCTGTGCTCTCGCTAGACTGAATTTACCAATCTTTCTGGACACTTTTACTCTCAGCTGTAAAAAACATGATCTTATAAGATAGTAAGTATTTTTAGCTGGACATCTTGCGGCAACTTTGTTTGAGGGTTTAGCGCCAAAGAGTTAAGGAAACATATCCACATCGTATGCTTGGTTTATCTCAGCGCCGATATTGTCCTTGTTTAGCTAATACTCTTAAGTCATAAAGTTTATTACATAAAAATCAAATATCACTTTAATTTACCTCAAAGTTCTGGTGAATTTGATGAGAAGTAGCTGAATGCTGATTTTCATATTATGAGAGACTTTGCTAGATTTGCTGCTACGTGAAGAAGGAGGGCTTAGTCCTCAAGATTGGAGTTAAGCCCAAGTTTTCTTAGGTGTTATAATTTAGAGGGGAGATTTCTCCTTTCGCTAAGCTCATTTATTCCAGTTCTATATTCTCGTTATAAGCTTACTCGGGCATGTTGCTTTGCTTAAAAAAAGAATAATTGCAACTACTACGTTCTCAAAATGAGATTCTGTTTCTCTTAGTCAACTCTCGAGATTTTGATGCATGGTGCTTTGGATCATGGACTGTACTTCATATTAAATAAATATGCAATCCCAAATTAACTTAAGTTCACAGCTTATGAATTTTTATCTCTTCTGTGCCAAGAAAGAGATATCTTTCTCTAGCAACTAGTTTACTGCTTTTATTCAGTCCTTCCTCTCGAACTTAAATCACTTAATAAGAACTTATTTTATAGACATTTTAATTCACCCAATGAATCTCGCCTTCTCTATTCATGTTCTCGATGATTATAGTTTTCAGTGAGGTAGCTTTAACCAATATCGTAATCAATCACTGGCTCATTCAATTAGTTCTATTGTCTTTCATCTTTCCGGCTTGTTCTTTCTTGAATATAGTCTTAGGAAATCTGGGAGACTTCCCCGAAATAGCTCATTTCAAACATAGATTTATTAACTTCTTCCTTTGTCTGCAGCTTCCCATAAGATACATCTCTTGAGATCGGTCCTTTACCTTATATATCAATGCTGAAGAGGTTTTCCTAGACTAGCTCAATTTTTAAAGAGGAGGAGCTTTGAATATGTAGTTGATCTCTGATTTTTAACAAAAGTTTAGAGACTAATCTTTTGGCTAGAATTTTCCTTAAGTGCTTTTGAATAAGTTTAGCTGAATGTTTTATAGCTGTGAGGCTCTTAATTTCTCTCTTACTCTTATCTTACCAATCCGTCCTCTCAAATAAACTAGGCAAGAAAAGTATATTTACTAATTTATTGTGAATTAAGAATTTATAGTTTATTTCTGTTCAATAGGTTATAAAAAAGAACTCTCTCTTACCTAAATAGTTTTTGCTGAGTCACAAATTCTCCTTTTACTTTAACTCCTGTAGTTTATGATATACTTGAAATTTTTTGACCTTATAAACTTCTGAATTTGGAGTATCCTCAAGAGAGATCGCTTGTATGAATCAGCTCCTTCTCTTAAATTAGCACCAGTTGCTTTCTGCTTTAACTTCAAATATAATCTAAACTCAGTGGTTAGTGGAGTAATAAATAGTAATATATTACCTCAGGTACTTTTGCTAAACTTTGATATAGTTAAAATATTCCTTCACTCGCTTTTTTGAACTATAACCTTTTAAATGTTTCTATATCAAGATTGAGGCCGCAGAAATGTTCTTTATTGAAGTAAATGCTTGGGTGACAAACTTCAAATTACTCCATAGGTAAAACTATATCAATTTACAAAAATTAAATTAATAAATGATCTATAAATTTTCTTAGTGACTTCTATTTAGAGTGTTTAATGCTTCAGCAAATTAGAAAATTTAGATATTGCTAAGCTTCTTCGTAAATATTTTTGAACAAGTTACAGCAGAAGAATTTCTCTTTCTATTCAAAAACGCTCTTAAGAATTTTTGGATTACTTTCGAAGCTGAATTCTATTTGATTTCAATAAGTTAACTTTATTCCTTGCTAGATTTCGTTTAAGATACTTCTGAACTATTGTAGCATTTTAGTTTAGTTTTGAACTTAAGAGTCTAATCTTTGCCAATTATAAAAAATAAGTTCAATTTCTATCTCAGGAACTTCTGAATCCTTTTAACTAGTAGGATAAGATTCTCATCCTTTCTCTATTTAGAGAGTTGCATCTCTTACCTCTCTGAAACCTTTTATTGAATATATCTCCTCAGATACTTTTAAATCACTCGAGCTTACTGATCAACTTTAAGCCGCTTGAATCTCCTTCTAGAAAGCCACATCCGAGCATAGCTCTGTATCAAGATAACTATGGCTTTTAATTTCAACCGGTAAAAGATACTTTATAGCCAGGTGCATTCGGTAGTTCTTCTAAATCACTACTGCAGCAAGCCAAAACTTAACTTACTTGGCTTGCTTTTTCAGAACACTCTTCTTTATCTTCTTGCCATAAACTTCCAAAAAGGAGAAGGGGTCCTTGTAGTTGAAATTCTAAGCAGTTTGGTAGAGATTCATCTCTATTCTGTTAATCTATTGTGAAATACCCTGATTTTTAGACTCGTATATGAACTCCCATCTTGGCTTGCCTAATTAAAGAGGTTTAACATATTTTGTCTAGAATTCTATTTCCCTGCTCTAGAGAAGCTTAGATTTTAGTTCAGGTTCAAAATCATCAGTGACTCGCAGCAGTTTGTCTTCTATTATATCGAATAGGCCAGAGCTCATACAGTCAAGCATTTCAGTAAGCCATTCATTTCTTTCAGCACAGGCTGGGCTCAAATTCACCTCAAGCAGCCAAGGCTTGAATTTATCGTCCAGCAAGAAATCGAAGCCATACATCTCAAAGCAATTCTATTTCTGCTCAATTCCCTCTCTAACCGATTTCATAGTTTTAATGATGATTTCATGAAACCCTCTCTTTATGTTGTTGAAAGATGGCTTCAACCTTTAGAGTCAGTACTAAAGCTAGAGCGGGTATTGAAAATTCCTTGAAGATAAGATTTAAATTGAGCCATACTCATCGTCAACTCTTCTACTTTATTTTCAACTCTCTAGTTGTTCTTCTAGATCGTATAGTTGGATAAATGCTTAAATTTATCCTCGAAATCGCTCAAGCTGAATTCAGACCCACATATTCTCAGATAGTAGTCTGAAAAACAGTAGATCTAAAGTGGATCAAAAGAGGTCACTAATACTTAAAAATAAAAATATAGAAGTCTTAATTTAAATACCCAGGCGATATCAAATTTCTTTTCTCAACAGTCGCTTCATTATTTTAGCTGCTAGGAATTTATAACAAGAGAGGTCTCTCTATGTATTTTTATACGATCTTAGATTAGACTTTTCTTCCGCCTCCTTAAACTATATCTGTAGGCTCATCGATGCAATAAATTCCCAAGCCTCTCGCGTTATAAGAAGGCTTGACTATCCAAATATTCTTGATTCCGTCATTTTTATACTGCGAGTTGTTGATTTTCATTAGCTTGTGGTATTTAGCTATTCGAAAGATCTGATAGAAGTTTGGTGTATCCCAGTGAGAAGACTTTGCTATTTTCTATAAGAATATTTTAAAATGAGCATCAATACGTACTTTCTTAAGCACTTCATGCTGATTATAGGGTGGGTCATATTTTGATAGCTTCGCAATCTGTCTCTTGATTTTTTCTGTAATTATAAAATCTGGATCATCTCTCTGGCCTAGTAACTCATTTGGCACTTAGTCGTTGAAATCCAAGTTCCTAATATACTTCCTAAAAATGATCAAATCACTCCGAAATTCTTACTTGCAATATACTAAAGCCTTCTCAATCAAATAGAGATTCACACAACTTTAAAAATTAACATAAACCTTAGATCTTCATACTTACAGATTAAATTTGAACTTGAGTTGATGGAGTTAATTGCAAGTATCTCAGGACTTAATTGCTTTTGATCTCTCTGAAATTATAACCTCGAGGTATCTCACTCAAATCCTTGAACACCTCCCTCAGCTGCTATCCAAGATTTAGCTTCAGATAGTTATAAGTCTTCTTTAGGAAGTTAAAAATTGCTGTTCTCTAGTAGTTGGATAAGAATTCATCCTGCTACCTCAAATCACCCATATCATAGGAGCGGAGATAAAAAGAGTCCACATTAAACCCTGGGGAAGTGTTTGCTAAAAGAGAATTAGACGTGTTATTATTTTAAGGATTTACAATAGAGATTCTTCATGAGGCCTGCTTTAGTAGTAAGCTCGGTGTTGTTATCAAAGTGGTTGAATATCTGATGGCCTCTCAAATTCGTGTAATCTGACTAAACGTTTAGCTAAAAGTAAATGTTTTACCTGCTAGTCTTGAATCTCGAACTTCACATCATTAAAAAGTGAAAAATAAATAAAGCTTCAAAGATATATCTTATCATACATGCCACTAGTAGGAACGTTGTTCTCATACCAACCTCTTCTCTGAGCCTCTCTTCTAAGATGATTTTCGTTTGACTTTATAAGGCAGACTATTGTATCCTTCTATCCTTGATTTCTTTTCAAATACTGTCTGAGAATCTCTCTTGGCTTCTAATCTTTCTACCCATTAACTTTATTAATCGCAATTGAACCAGCTGTAGTAGCCATCCTTTACTAGTTGCTTAAAATATTTTCGATATGCTTCGTGCGAAAGAATCTATCCTTCTATGTTGCAATCTTATTTGGGGATTCTGAAGAAGCCTGCACTTAAGAAGTCCTAAGTGTTGAGGATTTGTGATTAGTAGCTAGTTGAATGATCGGGCTAATTTTATTCTGAGGGATTGAGTTAATAGGAGTAAGAGAGGGAGCGATTTCTGAAATACCTGGAATAATCAACTAATCACCTAGGCCAATTATATTCAACTCTTAGGATTTCCTTGCCTCAGTCTCTATTATCTTTACTGAATTGTTCCTCCTGAAAGTTTAAAAAGCAATAATATTAAAAAAGTTTCAACTGTCACAAATGTGTCTAGACTCTGTCATTGAATAGCCGCTAAATCTTTAGTGGACTCTTGCTTTTTAGATAATCCTGATGGCCTTTGGCTTGAGTGCAGCTAGTTCTAATATCTGTGCACTTGATTCATTTAAAGTAGACTCTCTTTTATCCCTCTCGTCTTTTAAGTTTTCTCAGTCTTTAAACTCTCATCAGTTTTCTATCACAGGGTAAAATTAAAAATTTGATAAATCTACTTACCTCTCGCTAAAGATTATTATTCTTCATCCTAAAAGTTTTAAAGATAGATCTTGTTTAACTCTCCTATTTTCACTTTAGAGGGCTCCTCTTTAATCTTCTAGCTTAAACTGTTATCCCTTTTATCTTAATTTTATGAATTTCCCTAAGCCATTTAATTAGTGTGAGAGTTAGATTACTCCTCAGTCTATAATAGAGTCTTTCCTTTGGTGTGCTGCTATGTCATCAATCTACCAAGTTAAAGGAATATTAAAAATGCTGATTATAAATCTAGATTGGACCACTCAATCTAATCTAATATCTCACTCTTGAAATTGGCTTTTTCTTTGAAAATCTCAACTGTCAGATTCTCTGAGCTCCCATCACTTTCTCCTTCGAGTTCAATCAAAGTTGGCTTCTTTGAACCTGCCAGGCGAGTTATTTTACTTCCCTTCTTGTTATTAAGTCTTAAAGAACTACTAATTTTCTTGATCTTTGGTTATTTGCTTCAAGACTGGCTGAATTATCTGGAACTTTCTATCTAATGGGAATAGAAAAATATACTTCTAATAAGTGTTAAAGTTTAAATGATAGCTAGTCAAATAGCATCTTGCCTCTTACTCCCTTAGAGTTAAGTTTTCCATTCATTTATAGCGACATGTCTCTGCCTTGTACTAGCTGCCATCGAAAGAATTGCCCATGAATAATTAATTATGAAGATGTTTTCCTAAATGGTTCTGGGTATGCGACATAGATGTCTTGTTGACTCTTCTGCTCTCACTGACAGTATTCCTGTGAAGAATCTTTCTAAGCAAGTTAGAATCCTCGCTCCATATAATAAATAAAGTTATGATGTCCATTCTAGGGTCAGATCAATCCTACATGTTGACAAGACTCTTGAAGTTGTATTGATGAACGAGGGATTTGCCTTTCTTAACAGCTGCTCCTTTTTTGAAACTCTGCTCGTACAAGAGAGATGAAGGCGGCATCATAGCATACTGCTGATATAAATGGATGTTCTGATTCACGATAGTCGTTACATTTTATTTAACGCCACTTCTCTTCTTTTTCTTCCTTAGGCGTTTACTCATATACAATGAATCCTTCTTTGAAGATAGATTTTCTCCCTCTTGGTCTTTCTCAGCTAAAAAATTTTAAATTATTTCTCGCACTCTGGTTAGTTATAGGAACTTGAGTATACTTTGGCTAAGACTTGAAGGATCAATCTAGAATGAAATTATTCTATTCCCTTTTAAGATTTGATGCTTAAATTTCCCTAAACTATGTTTAGAATTTATGCTTGAGTTTGATGGCTTCAGAATCTGAATTCTACTTATTCACAGTTTCATAATAGACCTGACTCAAAATAAACCTCATTAAATTGATTTCACTCTAATGCAGTATCATCATATCCGCTTCACTTTCAATCTCATTTTGATTCTAAAGTACTCTTCTCATTTCAACTGCTTGGTTTTAAAATTCCTGCGTTTTCCTTCTCTTGACCCTTTCCAAAAGCCTCCTAGTTTGATCGTTTGAGCTTTCCTGACC
The DNA here is from genome assembly GCA_027382625.1 of Tetmemena sp. SeJ-2015. NCBI lineage: Eukaryota > Ciliophora > Spirotrichea > Sporadotrichida > Oxytrichidae > Tetmemena > Tetmemena sp. SeJ-2015. The sequence continues at coordinate 16,941 of JAJKFJ010021107.1, forward strand.
TAAGATTTTAATCTTAAGAAGTGTGAGCTCTTATTCTTTGTCTTAGTGCTGTTAAACTAAAGCTCATTTCTCTGCTTATATCTCATTTGCTGGCACTATAAACAATTGTGATCAATCATTGATTTGCATTTTGAAATTTTGGTAATAACTCACGCTCTTTATCTAAAAAATATACTTTCTAAAGATTTAATTAAGATTATGTAGATCTGAGTGTTTCGATTGAACTTGAGTCCTTTATTTCAAAAGAGGATCTGACTACTCTTTGGTTTCTTCTTGATGTTGATTATGTTTCATGCTTTTTCTTGTTGTTCAATTCAGTAATTTATTAATCTTATATTTTATTTACTCAATTAACTTCTCATAAAATAGTATTTTTTTACGATTAACACTTTTTAGAAGATTAACTCATTTAAGATTATAAAATAAAAACATGAGAGCGAAGTAGAAGTACTCTAAAAGTAAATTCTTAGCAATCAGGATTTGCATATTAATCTTTGCACTTTTTCAACTGACTATCAGCAAGCGATAGGACAAAGCTCACTATTTTATTTAGCTAATGGAAAGAATTAGAACGTTTATGGATAATGTTTAATTTATTTTAAAGAATGAGCCTTTTAGGTTCAGCTCCATGTTCGATCACAAGCAGTCATAAACCAAATCTTTGAAGATGTGTGGCAAGTTTAGGACTAGCAAAAGAACCCTTTCGCTAAACGCAACCCTGAACAATGGATGAGTGAGATCAATCAGATATTAGAGGTAGATCCATTCTCTGCTTCTTTTCACCGACAGAGGCAGAAAATGTTCACAAATTTATAAGATTAAAAAAGCCCTAGAGATAGTTTATTTGAAAAAGAAAGAACCAAGAATATAGAGAAGAACAAAATCCTACAGGAAAAACTAAGGAGTGGCTATTTCCCGCACTATGCCCAAAACGAAGAGTATTTATCTTTCATAGTAGATTATGTATGAGCGCGATATTTTTTATTTAGCAAGATTTTAGAGCCAGAATGCAGATACTGATTCAAACAATTGGGAAGGAAATATTTTCAAAGGCTTTTGTAATGAAATGCTCCCGTTATATAGAGGAACATGAGTTTCTTCAGTTTATACTCCTATATACGCTGGGATTCATGATTGCTAAGATTTATTACAAGAGGAGGTTGATTTGGAATAATTTAGCTACCCTCTTTTACTTAATCACATTTTATTGTGAATTAGTTTATTTAAACATGCAGGAGGGGATATTTATAAAGGTAGAGGTAGTAAGCCTAAAGGAGAGATCAAGTAGTGGAGGGACAGCCATGCTACTCTTAAGACTAATTTCATGGAGAGCCAGTTCTCTTCTTAAAGCCATGAAGATTGTTGAGGAATATGAAGAATGCAAGTGATGATCCTTCAATTTGTAACAATAAATGAATTAAGTGTTGAATAGTGTGATTTATATTTCTAGACACCTCATAAAATAGCTGTCTCACTCGCCATTAAGGATTAGTAGTAAATGAAGAAAGATTATTCTTGATAATTAAATTAAGAGATGAATTTCAAACAGATAGTTACGAATACTTCAGTGGATTCTTTCATTTACAGATTGTTTCATAAGTTTTAACTAACATCAGTGTTAACAGCAAATTAATATAGTTGTGAGATGTTAGAGGCAAGTTACTGAGTTGGGTTGTTGATGCCTGCAGCCATCTACTCCATCATGTACTGTCTAAATATCCTAAGACCCTCCCTCAAATCATGCACTTTGCTCTCTGCAATCGCTTCTAATAGTGGTGCCAGCTCATAGAGGGCTGTGTCGTTGGGGTCCTCCATCCAAGTCTTTATAAATATCCCGTTCTCAGGCTGCAGCTGAAAGTTCTCAGCAATGTTGTCTACTATAATCATTCGCTCAAGCTCTCTCCCCACTCTACTCAGATCTTTAACATAATAGTTGTGGAGCACCACTCCTGTCTCCCCATTCTCATCGCTCATCTACTGACTTATAACTGGATTCAGCAAAGGCAAGGCATGCTACATAAATGATGCTTTGATTCTTATGATGATGCTAACGATAGAGTCGATGGGATATCAAGTGCTCGTTCTCGAGGTGGGAAATAGCCCAATCTGCATAGTCCTGAACAGCTGCTGTGAAGATCACCAGCTCGTAGTGCTTGCTCAACCTTGCTAGGAATTCATCAGCACCAGGTCTCACCCTCAGCTCCTCCTCTGCCTCCTCCTCATTTTCATGATAGATTGATAACATACTACATAAATTCTAAGGAATGATAGTGGATGAGTGTCTCGTCTAAATCTAGGACTAGGGTGTAGAGCTTCTGACGTCTTGGAGATATAATATAGGGAGCAGGCTCTAGAGGTAAGCTGGTGTCTACCTCAACCCTCAGGTCTGACTGCTCCTCGTCAGAATCTAATTCCTCATTAGATTGATGTGAGCTTCTGAGTTAGGCTTGTGACTGTAGTTCCAGTGACCTCTCAACGATAGAGTAATCTGCTCTGAGGCTCCTGCCGATCATCGACTTCGCATCTTAAAAGGTTAAGTGTTGGAGGTTCCTCATAGCAAGCCTTGACGTGCCTAGTAAACTTTAATGATAGTAGATATAAGTATTATTATTATATATAGGCGCAAGTTTTAGAGGATGGGAAAACACTTCATGTCTCTCGATGATAGATAAAAGTCTCATTATATTTTAAATCTCCATTCATCATTCTATCCTCTTTTAAACGATAATAGAGTGAGGATTTTAATTTTTTGCGGATGATATCGTACTTGAGTCTTTCAATTTCACATTTCTCTAGTACGCTGTTTAAAGCAGTCTCTATCACCTTGTTTAAACTCCTCATGTGGGTGATTCTCTCAGCCACATCCAAGTACTTTAAATTGTTCAAACTTTATTTTTATGCTTCTACTTTGGATGAGCCTTGAGTCTAAAGAGAATGATCTCCTGGAGCTTGAGTGACCAAACGTTCTCACTGAGCACGTTCTCAGGAAATCTATCTTTGATGAGTTACAGGATCATGATGAATGCCATGTGCAGAGTAGAGACCAAGTTTCTGAGTTAGTTGATAATGCACATCTGCTCTTGCTGGGAAATTATATAGCCGATTATTGAAATTGTGAGCAGCTGAGTTATGAGGGTAATGCGGATGTTCTCCTTCAACCTCTCGTCTCTGTACAGCTTCTACAAAGTGAGATTAAGGAAAGATTTAATAGAGAGGGAGGGGAGTGTATGCTCATTTGGAATATTACATCTATTTCGAAGAGGCAAGTCGATTCCTTCCTGGCCAAGTCCCACCACTCCTCGCATAGGTCGACTATCGGCTAGTGGTACTCGATGGAGGGCTTGTTCAACCTCATACTTATTTCTTAAAGTCTGGTCTCAACTGCTAACACATTTAAATACCATGCCAACTAAAATAATGAAACTTCATTTTCCAGGTTGAGCTATAAGGAAAGTTATACAAAACAATGTTGGTTTACAACAAACTGATCTTGGACTACTGAGTGAGTGTTGCTTCCCAAAGACCTCTGCTCTAGGCTCATGGCCTCTGCCATCTGGGAAGAGTTAATACTGCTGTACTGTGAGGGAGTAGCAGACAAGTTCTGTCTCTACGACATCTCCTATAGTGCAAGAGACTCCTGGATCCTTATTGAGTTTATGGTGTCTATGATCTTGCTCGACTTTTCAGCCAACTTATTCTTCTAGATTGAGTCTTTTCTAAAATAAAATAAATTAAAATAAAATAAATTATTTATTTTTTCTCACACCTAATTTGGATCCAAGCAGTACTTCATCCTCCACTTCACTGTTTTCATTAGTCTGCTCCTTCTCCTCTTCCTCTTCTTGGGGTAGGAGCGACACATAGCTGCTGTCTTACTCCAAGTCACACTGCATGTACATCCCATACTCCCTCTGCACTGTCTTCTGGTGGTAGTTTACCCCCTACCTCTGATATCTATCTCTCTCCTCCAGTTCTTAAGAAACTTTTAGGAAAAATAAACTACTTATAAGATTACAGACTTATAAACTTACTCATCCCATTGATCGATTTACTGGGTTGTCTCTAAATTGGCTTGTGCGACCAGAGGCTGTCTCTGTACTCTATTCTGCTGCTGTTGATCCTTCTTGATCTTGGCATCCTTGATATGATCAGAGAGATCGAAAACTACTCGCTTGCATTCGATGGACACTTGGATCTTTGGGGACAACTCATTTCTCTACTCCTCCATCTAAGAGACCTATTTCGTTTCCTCTAATGAAGCAAGAGACTTTTAGATCATAGGCTTGGCCTTGGTGTTGGTTTCGTTGGAGAGCTAAGAAGACTTGATCTCTGAGTCACCGCTTATCTCAGTAGTATTTGTCAATGAATAGCTCTTAGAATGAAAGAAAAGTAATATAGACAATGATTTTTCCCAACAATTTATTGAATGAGGAGGAAACTTGATTTGAAAGCAGTCTCCTTACAAGTCATCCACAAACTCCTTCTTTTCTATCTGCTGCATTTGAAGCTTCCCTATCTTAGGCGACACAGCCATGGAGGGACGAGTCTGAAAGCCAAGTCCAGGCTAGCTCTCTGTCTTTACCTTAGTGCTCTGACTATGCTTCAGCTAGATCTAAGTGCTAGAGTCTTGACTTAAAATTTGGAGTTTCCCAACTGGCTCCTTCTTTAAATCATGAGAGGCAGTGACTCTTAACTTCTCTGGCAAAATCCTTCGAGAGCTATCCAAGCCCTCTCTACACTTATTGCAGATATACTCAGCAGCAAAGTTCAAGCCCATTGTGGTTTCAAGTGGGTTCCTACCCATGGAAGTGCTGAATCTCTAATTCAAGCTGCTTCTTTGAATACTCCCGCTACAGAGGGAGCAGCACTCGCTTTACAACCCCTACTTATGAAAAAGAGTATCACCTAACTGGTACTAAGAGAGCTTGGGCACTTTTATAACCTTGGGGAAATTATCGATTTGCGTAGTCTTTATCAAAGCTGTCTCTTCCTTGTTTTCTTGGGTGCTCAATACCATCATCGCCTCTTCTTGCTCAGGGTTTTCGTTCGGGTTCTACCTTCGTGTGCTACCTAAGCGTGTGGAGAGACGCTCTTGCGACATGCGTGAGAAATTATCTGGACGGCCATCTCTGCTATTTAAACTAAAGTGTAAGTGTATTATGATGGACTTTACTATTAAGCACTTGAGCTTTTGATTCATCTTCTCCCAGAAAGCAAGCAGCCTCATCTATGCTGGCTCTACCTACGTATTCCCCTCTCTTTAGCTAATCAGGCAAGTTTGGATGGCTACTCTAGTAAGGGAAATACTTCTAGCTTGCAGCTGTCTTATCATTACTCTACTATTGCTTGGTAGTCTGACTCCTCTTCACTACCTCTAACTTGGCTGACTGCTTGATGATTCCCTTGTTCACTTAAGTCTCAATACATCGTTTATGTGATAAGATTGAACTTTAAAAGTGTTGAAGGAGAGGTTGGTGGAGTAGATGTCCTCCGAGTTCAGGTAGCTCTTATTATCTCTGAAATTGTTGAACACAGTCGGCTGCGGTTTCTTATTGTTAGGCACCTGCAGCACACTCTCATAGTTGTCCCTTATCTGCGAAAACTGGCTTGACCCCTCAGTCTTAGATTAAAAAAAAACAACTTAAAGCAAGCAAGTGCAGCTATTATAAGTATGTGTGTGAGTATAGATTTCTAGAGACCTTCGAAGTATTCAGCCAGAGTTTGGGTCTTGTTCTTGTCTGACTGCTCTTGGAGGAGAGCGTTGGTGCACCACCTACTCGTCGAATACTCTGAAGAGGCTGCGATTAAGAAGTTCTAGTCAATCGACTGAGTATCAGCAGCATAGGCTTTATAATAATAACATTCACTACTTCTTCATTGAAGACAAATGTAGATGAAATAAATTAAATTGGAAACAGATTGGCTTTGACTGTGTTCTGAAAAGTAGGAAAAGCGAGAGTTCGAAAGGTGTCCATTCATTGCTGAAGTATTAATAGCAACTGTGAGTCACTCTTTGTAATTTAAATAGACTCCCTGCAGAGTCAGGAGATATTGAACACTCTTTAATTAATCCTTAAGGCCTCCTCGTATCTGATTTTAAAATATTCCTTCATAAAGAAACAAAAAATTCATTAGAGTAAGCGAGATTCATTTGCTTTCACACTTGATACAGCAATATTAAGCTAACTTTATCTATAATAAACTTAAATCAACCGTATCAATGGGCGATCTAGAGTTATCCAGCTGGCCAGTTTCAGAAGGCTTGCAAGTCAAAGTGCTCGCTCTTCAATACGCACCCACTCTCATGGACCTGCAATCCTCTTTCAAAAAAGTAGACTAATTATTAGAAGCCTACGACTCAGAGAGCGAAATGAAAATTTCACATACTCATTGTCTTTATTTTAGAGAGCAAGATTGATGTGCTAGTGCTGCCTGAGTTGTCATTCCAAGGGGGTTTCTTTTATTCTAAAGAGGAGGTGCTGCATTTCTCAGAGAGGGCGCCCTTCCCAAATCTCAAATAGGCTGAAGTATCAGAGATAAGGACTACGCCATCGGGCCCCTCCGCCACACCCATCTTTGACTGGTGCAAACAGACGGCGAAGAGGTTGAAATGCCTGGTGATAGCGGGTTACTCAGAGATAGCCCCCGATTATGACCAAACTCAAATAGACTTGATTCTCTCTTCTCCAGAGGTTTAAACAATCGCTTAATTCAGTTTTGAATGATTTAGGTTAATGAATCTGAAATTACAAAAGAGAGAGAAGAGTGTTTGAAGGATCTGACTCTCTATAACTCGATGTATGTGGTCGGAGATTAGGGAACACTTCTTAAGAATTATCGCAAGCATCAACTCTTCCACGCAGAAATTCTATTTGATACTCATGCTATAATTTTAATTCATTGGGCCACACCAGGCGACGGATTCGCATTCCTCGATGCCTTTCATTTTACGATTATATTTTTTATTTAAGCAGCCTTCCTATAAAAACCCAATTTTATTATTTAATTAAGAATAAATAATATATCATTATAGATAACGAACTTCTTATTTTTTTGGAGATGCTGTTCGCCCAATTTTAAGAGAAAAATTAAGCCCAAATAATAATTGCAATCTCCAACTGGCCCGATTATCATCTCTACTGCGACTCTTCTATCAAGAGCAGTTTATAAATGAATGTGTAATTGTGAAATATCGAAAGAGCTAGGTTGTGATGACCTACTGGCTAAAGGCAAAAATTTTAATGCGTGTTTAGGTTTAGCTTAATTCTAAACAGGATGATACCAATAACTCAGAGTTTGAGGAAACACGACAGAAAGGTCTACTTCATTCAAATCTAACATTTTTTTAAATTGTCTGTCTAATTCTACTGACTTCATTCAGTGCAACAGAACGGGGGTGGAGCGCGGAGCCGAGTACGTGGGCAGTTCCTGCTGCTTCCAGCTAAAGCCAGACATTGAATATATAGACTTTCTGGATTCAAAAAGCGACGGCGCACTCGAGCTCCAACTAGCAATCGACAAGTGAGCAAATAAAAGATGTAATGTTCATCGGTCGATATCAGAACATTATTAATATCAGTAAGAGTTCTAATATATGGTAGGAGAGTGACTTCATAAACAAATGAACTGATTTGTAAAGCGAACTACCACTACTCCTAATAATCTAATCATATCAACTAAGAGAGACTTAAATCTAAATTTAAAATACTAATAAATCAAGAGATCAGAACAGCAAAGGCAGAATACAAATTTGTAAAGTTTAAATTTATTTTCTTCTCTGTCAGAAAATGATGACTTATAAAAGTGTGAGATAGAGGGGACTAGACCACGAAAGTAGAATGGTAAATTTTAATAAGAGAGCTGGATTAGGAAAAGTTTATCTTCATTTGAAATCGACATCAAAAAATAATGAAAGAGTTGTTCTTTTTTTGGCAAGAATAAAGCGAGAGTTTATTTATAGTAAGCAAAAATGCCTTCACTTTTATTGTAAGGGTTATATTCGCAATCTGTTCTCTTCCAATGATATTGATAAGTATTCTAAAATTTAAATCGAGATGAATGATCCTCTATCAGATTTTCTTTTGACTTCCTATCGAAGCTGTTCAGCAACTATTTAATTTGAATATTAACTAGCGATGTTAAATATTTCTTCTTTGGAGAGACCTAGGCCATGTGAACTCCTTAAACCTTGCTCTATTCAGTTGCCCATAATTAAAATTTTAAGTTAAGCTTATATAATCCTAATTTTCTATTTGTTGCCAACTGGATATCTTCACTGTCTGGCTTGGCTCTGGTGTTGTAGTTGCTTGAGTCGTAGAACTGGATCAGCTGCCTCCTCCCCTTCTAATTTAATTTCGTGCTCAAGTGCTGGTCCAAGTCCGCCACCCCTTCGAAATACATAAAATATTTCTTAATGTATTTGAATGCCAAATATAAATTCTGGATGTAGCTGTTACTGACTGAGTAGTTCAACTCCTGGTCCAAGAAATCATCAACAAAGAAAAAAAGAATTTAAACTCATTATATTAGACTGATATTAAATCATTCATGTCTTGGTTGTATTAGTTTAGTAAGTCTGGCTCGTCTTCCTCATCTCTAAGCATATACTAGTCTAGTAGTATCTACTCATCTTCCTCCTTGCTTGAGGCGTATGCTCTTATTCTCTCCAGTTTAGGATGAAGAATATAAACATCTGCATTAAATTGAAGGATGCGACTTATGTGTCTCTCCTACTTGATGCCTATTAGTGTTATAGACCACAGCCCGTCTATGCTAGATAATAAAATACTATAACTTATAAGTGAAACTATGCTAGCCTTCATCTTGGTGTGTTTGGATCTTTCTCTTCTCAGTGTTGATGTTCACTATCAAATTTAGGCTGCTGCTCTGTTCATCCAGATCTTAAAAACATTGATATAAGTATATAACTCACTATGTTTGAATCTTCAAAAGCCTCCACGCTCTCCCTCTCTTGCTTCTGCTGTGTTTGGTGGTGCTGCAACCACTATTGCTGTTTCCTATAGCTTTCGAACTACCCTCCATCCTTGACTTCATTACAGTATAAAAAATAAGAAATAGTGATACCTCTCTATTACTCATTAGTCTTGTAGATCTACTTGAAGACTTGGCTTTGAGTGGTTTGGAGTAGGCATCTTTCCTTAGACTTAGTCTGTGCAGGTCTTCGACCGCTGCTAGGTCTTCTTAAAAGCTGACTGGGCTGAGAGACTTACTCACTCCTCCTCTTAGAGTCTAGGCGGCTTTGATTAAGGGAGTTGAGGCTGGTCTGAGCTCGCTTTATCGCTAGAGGTATGTGCTTATTAACCTACTTCTTACTTGGCTGAAGAGAATACATAAATAATTAGATAAAAAGAGAATTGTACTGTTGCTGCAAGATTGCATTTTTAATTTAGGAAGTTGAAGAAGCTGGTCTCTAAGCTTTTTAAACTTCTCTATTCTCAATTGCAGCCTCTATATCAGCCTAGATGTTATTACGTTCAATATTCATGATGAGCCCTCTGGTCAGAGGTTGACTATGATCGATCTATTCGGAGTGCCTCTTGTAGCTGAAGGCATTCTAACTTTTAAGTGATAAGGGAAGAGGAGTGGATTTCTTCTTATCCAAATTTAGTTGGAATTGAACTCCTTTCTGAATCTGTTAAGATAGAATGAATATATAGTTCATGATTATCAATAGATAAGGTAGATAGATTTGAGTAGGATTATTATCCTCCGTTGTTGATTAATTAGCTATTGCTTTGGTTGTTGAAAGCAACTCCAAGTGGAGTTGAAGCCTTCGACCTCTCCGACCTAATGCCTAAGTTTCCAAGTGAGGAGTAAATATGCGCTTACATAATAAAGTAATGATAAGAATATATATTTCATGTTTGAGCTTGCTGAGGGTCTGTGGTTATCTCTTGTAGGTTTGGATAGAGTGCAAGGCTTGTGTTACTCCTATTGACTGTGTTATTATTCTTGGCAGTGTTTAGATTCTAGGTGGATTGATTTAGTAGTTAGTTGGGATACTACTATTTTACAACTTGTTGGCTAAAATCATTAGAAAATTATCTATCATCATATGCTATGATGGCTGTTTAGATCAGCTGTAGATTGCAGCTGCCTCAAAAGTATCTCCTTGAGCGAGCCCTTGACCTTCCCACCCTTCTCCGTAGGCTATTAAGAGTGGCGCTTTTGTTGCAGTCTGCTCGCCAGTTTGGAAGTGGGTCTAGAAGCAGCCCCCGCAACTACTGCGTTGAGACTGATCTACTTCGTTAAAGTGGCAGTTGATGCTGTTTGTCGCTGCTTTTACATTTATAACTAC
>JAJKFJ010021108.1:0-49820 GCA_027382625.1 Tetmemena sp. SeJ-2015
TTTAAAGATTTGAGTAAGACCCTTTTTTTATAGTTTTTTACTGAACTTTAGAGAAGGGCTTCAAATTCATCCAAATTCATGTTGCGCCCATAAATTTCCCTCTAATTGTGGGATTTAATAAAGTAAATTACCTTTTTTGGGACATTTTTCTAGCAATACTTGGCCGACAAGGAGCGCTTACAGTACCAAGTTGTAACCCAGATGGCAAATGCTTCGTCCTCGTTCGTCCAGGCCTTACAGAAGGAAACTCTAAAGTTTTTGAAAAATCAGGGCTGAAATGATAATAATTATGGAAATACTTTGTTTCGTCATCTTAATCAAGAGCTTCACCATTTTAGACCATGAAAGTTTTAATAAGAAGATCGTTCAAAAGGGGATTGCTGAAGAGGAGTTACTGCTCCAGATCTTTATTTATTACTTGCCTATTGCTCTTTTGCTAGCCTACATCTCTTTCTTTTTCTTTTTTATTCTTGTAGCTGCTATCGTGTATTTTATAATGAAAATGATAAAGAAAATAAGGCCCCCTAATCCTATTTGACAAATTTATCAATTAATTTCTAATATTTGCTTCGTAGATCCAGAATCATACTAAATTTAGAAATGAAATTATAAATATAAAAAATACAAACTTAGAAATGAGAAATAACTTTCAAAATTATTTTATTCAATTTTTCTAAAAGACTTTCAAGGAAGACGTCCTTTGAAACATCATTTCCCTAATTAAAATTAATACTTCACATTTGTATGAAGAATTATCTCTTTTTTGAATTAACAAGAAAATTATGGTGCTCCTTAAAATTATGAAGACTTTTAGCTGGTAGCTTTTGAAAATGAAGATTAATAAATCTTGGATTAAAACGCTTTGGTAAATGCAAATAATGAACCTTAGGCGTAATAAATAAGGCCAATATCATAGTAATATATGCAGAAGGTTTGCTGATATCGTTTCACACAGTCAATTATCTTTAAAATGCATTTATTAATTCATTTTTATAATCTAAATGATAGTGGGACTCTTTGGTGTTTTTGAGGTTTCTCATTCTAAATTGGAAACAATTCAGGGCCTGTTAATTCATGCAGCGATATTTGCGTTGATATCCTTCAGTTTGCAAATGAATGATTTCATTTCCTGTATCGAAAAGTAGATTAAAGTTTCTAATTACACAAGCTGATAATACTTAAAATGCATCTTATTTTAAATTAAGCATGAGCATTTTCATTTAAACAATTTGCCTCTTCCAGGTATTTTTATATGGGTATCTAGATGTGAGCTATCTCGTGATTATCTACATTCTGATATTCTAATTTTTAATTAGCTTGATTTCGTTTTTTAACATAACTTTCATGACTCGTAGTGCTGCAAGGTGGGCCAATATTTTGACATTTACTATTTCTGTTATCTTATTTCCTATATTTGAGGGCATATTTACAGCAAAGATACAAGGTTTAAAGGAACATTATACAATTAAATATGATAAAAGTAATTATGAAAAGGTAAAAATTATAGAGTACACTTACTAGAACGAAATATATTATCAGGAAATCTAGGCTGGTGGGGTGAGGATTTTGGGCATTGGAAGCACATTGTATTGTGGATTTCTATTTTATAAATACTTTGATATCTTAAGCACAGAAAATGTCCCTGAGAGGACTGCCAAAAATGAGGAACTCATGACCTCTCTTATATTTTTAGGCTATCCTGTAACAATCTTTTCAACCTTAATTATAAATAAGCGATTAATAAAAATTCAAAATTAGTAATATAAAAAGAAATAATCAATTGAATGTCTAAAGTTAAAACCTAGGATTAACTTCTTGAAATGCAATTCATTTATGAGCGATATCTAATCGAATTTATTTTTTGAGTGTTTCTCTTCACAAAAACATAATAACTCTCCTTCTTAATGATCTGTTTAATTTGTCAATATAGTTTCTTAATTCTGAGCAATGAAGCTTCTCAGGGAATTTTTTAATTAATGCTCTATCTAATTGTTCTTATACTTTTAGATGCTTAGCTGCCAATAATATCTTTAATTTAAATTTAATTTGTGAAAATAATGATTATAATTTATTTATCGATCCAAATATAATTCTTGTGACTTGCTATCTATTAGTTGATCATATTTCAACTCAAGCACAACAGCAAGATAGAATGATGCAAGAACAGTGCAATCAAACTAGTTAAGAATTTTCATTCAAAATTAAGGATATTCTAAGAGATTTAAAAATATTTATAATATTTAATATCAAATAAATATATTAAATTGAACTTAGTACTGAAAATAAATAATATTTTTATAATTTCCAAATCCAAAAAAGTTTTATATTATATTAATAGAAAATGATCTTATACTAAATAACGAATTAGTATTTAAGTATTATAGTTATAAAATAAAAAATTGTATAGTTTTAGAATATATATTATATTTATTATATTATTTTCGGTAATATATGATTCTTAATTCAATTCTTAGGTAAGTTAAATAGTATCCCTATTATTTTATAGAATAAGATATTTTACGAATAATGAACATCTCAAAAATAAAATAAATCAAATAATGTAGATAAAGCAAAGAATATTACGATTTTATTACTCTAGATAAAGTCAGCAGTGCCAGGGGTAACTTTCAAACAGTTGCAATTTAAATACATTTAAAATTTATTTATCCTTGAGAATTTAATGTGATTGATATTCTGAAAAAAAGTAATTTATAGGAAATTATAGGAAGAAGAAGATTCCAGTTATGTACACTAAATTAAATTATAGAGCCTCTAAGACTTTGGATGAAAGAACACTTGTGGACTATATTTGTAGCATTTGGAGTGATGATAGTTGCTATGTGCACCCTTTTCTGTTCTAAAACTCAAGCTAGGAAAGTTCCTAACAACTATATTTATAATAATTGAAATAGGCTAATTTTATTTATATTTTGTTGGGGATATTTACGGTCTCGATCAGTTACTGCGTAGCTTTTGCTACTTCTGAATTCGAACCTTCTTCAGTACTCATGGCTGCTATGATGACTGCTGGTGTTGCGGGTGGGCTTACAATCTATGCTTGGAATACCGATTCCGATATAACTATCGGTGGAGGAGCTGCTTCAGTTATCTTGAGTACCTTTTCTTTAGTAGGACTCTTCTTTAAAATTAATAAAAGCCATCTTTATGTTTAGCCATGGAAAGGCTGCAATGATTTTCTACTCTGCATTTGGTGTGATACTCTTTGGTTTTTATGTGCTCTACGACACCTAGCTGATTATTGGTGGTGGTCATCATGAGTTAAACACAGAAGACTATATTATTGCAGTGATGATCCTCTACATGGACATAATTAACCTGTTCTTGTATGTCCTCAGATTTGTAGGCGAGAGGAGAGACTGAAAGTCTTTACTTTTTGGAAATTAATCCTTATTTCAAAGTGATCAAGTTAATTTCTCTTCTCTATAGATACCTCTCTTAATTGTCTTCCTTTATATACTCTTACATTTATTTATTGAAAGTGTATTGTTAGCTCTTGGAGCATATAAGTGAATTCTTATTGGGGATAAGAAAAATTAAAATAAATATGGAGAAGATTTTGAACCCAAAGAACTAACTGCTCGTCAAGGACGACGTTGGAAGATCCAAGCCAGTTACAAGAGACCTCCCTCCTGATGGCTTCACATTCGGAAAGCCAGATAGGAAAGACCCTGAGGGCGCATCCATTGTCACTTAATCATGGAAGGCTCATGAACAGTCCAGAGCCAAGGACCCAGAGAGAGATTTCAAAAAGCTTAACAAGATAGGAATTAAAAACGGAGCTATCGACCCAAAGGTAACGTCATTAAAATATTCCCCTAATTTCACATCACTTTCAATCTATGAGACAAGTTATTTCTACATTTGAATTAGAAATCAAGAATCAGCAATAAGACAAACGAGCAAGAATCCGATCTCAATTCAAAGAGAAAATCGTAACTCCTTGGACCAATGTATTTGGCAAGCTAACAGACACTCCACTTTTTCAGTTGATTCAATCACTACGGATACATTGCGTGTAATGAGATAATGACACTCTTGCAAGCTACTGTAAGAAGTGCCATTTCTAAAGTATCGCTTTCATAATAATTTGACTTACATCCATTTCTTAACTGTGATTTGGAAGAAGAAACACAAGCTTGCCAAATGTAAGCAGATAATGTCATGAGAAGAGCATGGGAATTCATTAAGACGAAGCAGACCAAGTAAAGAAAAAAGCAGAGTTCAAGTCAGGATATTCTAAAAGTTAACCATAGAAGCCAAAACACTAACAGAAGTTCTAGGGCAGAAGAGTGATCAGGATTGAAGTAAGTAGGCTAAAGGGGAAAATTAATTAATTAAAGGAGAAAGAGCAAAGTCTTTTAAGAAGCATTTTGAACGGAAAGGCATGATATCACGGAACCTCATAGAGGTTATTGTATTAAAAAATCGAAGAATATTACTTTATTGATAGTATACGTAAAAGTGAAATGTTTTAAGGATTTGCACATCAAATAAATGAAGTTGAGAGCGAAGATTAGAATAATTTAATCGACAATTATCACTAAATGTCTAAAAGCAAGCCTCAAACTTCTCATGATTTATTTTAAATCGAAATTTATAAATGGTGAGAGAAACTTACTTCCTGAATTGAAAGAAAATAAAATCCCTATACTGGTTTTTACAACTTGGTATTTTGCAAAGAAGTATAAAAATGCACCTATTTCAGAGGCAGATAAAAAACTGAAAGAAATGTATGCAGATACGCCAAATATTACTCATATATAATTAATATAATTAATTCGTCAGAGTCTTATTATAAGAGCAAACCTTATATATCCAATCATGACTAATATGATTAATTAAACATAAAACTTTAATATAGATGTAGATAAGACAAAACACTTTAATATATGAATAGATCTAATCCACTTAATTACTTAAACTCTATTTTATAATTTGCAAGTTACATATCTATTAAGCGTACTACCTTTGGAGGAGATTATATCAACTCTACTCTTTAGACTGAACCACATTAATTGATATTCTGACATTGCATATTCATCAATCCCGAATCCTAAAAAATATTATATATTAAAGATCCTATCCGTAATTTTTGATACGTAGGATTCCATTTGGTGCCTATTTAAGCCCTGCCTGTCAAAGTTGATAAATAGATCTACTTGATGGTAAGTTAATGCAATATCTCTGAGACAACTACAGGAGATTTTCCCAAATCTTGGATATGATGGCTTTGTTGTATCAGTTTGTTACGTCCAAAGGACATATATACTGAGGTGCCTCAAAATTTGAACTTTCAAAGTTTTATGAGTATTGATTCTCTTCTAGAAATTGTTCCAATTATAGAGCAAAGTGTAACGACAATCTGTGAGAAAGACAGCGTTCAAGATATACTTTCGCTTTTAGTTGATTTAATTGAAAATAGGAACAAATTATTTTTGAAAAGGCTCTCACAGTGGTAGTACTTAAAAGTCAAATCATATACTATCCTTTATAGACTGAACAATTATAGCGGAATCGAAGTTGAATATAATGGAGATATTAATAAAAAATGAGCTGAAGTGCTTGGAAACTAAGTGAGCAGTTTATGAACATTTGTTTTAATATGAACTGAAGGATAACGAGGCTTAGAGTTGAATATACGAAAAATAATAAGGTTTAGAGAAAAGAAATTCGTAGATGAAAAGAATAAACTAATAAGTTATAAAGGTTAGGAAGAAAAAGACTATTATCGGATTTCGCGAGAAGCAAGTCTAGGAAAGGAGAGTTACTTTTTTGGGTGAGCATCTATGATCTTAAAAGAGAGAGGAAAGACAAATTTGATACACCATAAGATAATAGGCTCAAAGACTGCTCTTGATATGCTAGAACAATGAAATGAAGTTGCTCTACTCTGTGTCATGGATTAGAATTGGCAAGGATATACTTTGAAGAAGAATTGTATTTGTATTGATTCAGTAATCATTTTAAGAGTAGCCTAGCGTCGGGCAAGTTACCTAAATCAAATTGAACGAGACCTGCCAAAGTTATAAAAAGCGAGTTGAAACAGACACTAATTACGAATAACTGAGATAATGTTGAATAGCGTGATAGTACTTGGCCCTGCCAGTTGTAATGAAAAATTATGGTCAAGTGATTCAAAAGTTGCTCGGTCTAGGCAATCATTAAAGAACGGGATTGCAAGTTTAGAATAAAGTTAGTTAGACGATTCAACATTATTGCTGAGTCAGCTCCAATAATAGTAATTGCTCATGTCAAGTTGATGGCAGATTCAGGATTAGCCAATATAATGTGTCTTATACTTGATGCTAAGTACGAGTCAAAATGCCTGCATGATGAATTGACCTGCCAAGTCTCTCTCGAGTCCAACTCAAATCAGTGACGATAGTCAAGGTTAAATCCAAGGAGATTGATGTAAGAGTGAATAACTAACACAGATACTTTGAGATTCTGGTTGTCAAACTCTTTTATTGCTTGACTATCACTTCACAACTGCTCTCTAAAGTTGTAAGTCAGCAAGGTAGATATCAAAACGACTCATACTATTCAATTACACTTTGCTTTCACGCGTAAGCGCTACTTAACTTTTTCGTTCACAGTATCCGAAATAAATTGCTCCACTGGATTTAACCAGGTGTATCCGCGTTAGAAACAGACTACACTTCACAGTAAACTATCTAATAGTCTCAAGACCTATGAGATGGCGGTGTGTAACACCGCATTGTCTATAAGGGCAAACATCTTGTTTAGTTGGAGAGGATATTACACAACAGATTCTGTCAACAATTCTCAAGACAGTGGAGTCTAACTCCTCCTCCAAGATTGAGTTGCAATATGTCTTAGAGATTCCGCTGATAGCAGCGATGGAATACTACTGTGCTTTCCTAATTATTTCTCCATGACAGTCTCTGTGCCATTGTCTTTACTTTCTCACAGAATCTTGTTCATAATAGACGACGAGCTAGTAACGATTTACTTGATTTGAAATTAACTGCTAAATTGACGACGTGCTCCACTCATCACTCAATCTTTTGCTCCATATTGAGAATAGTGAAATCAGCACAAGTTGAACTAGACACAAAGTCTACTTCCCCCCGACGTCACTGTCAGATCTAACTCTCTCTTTTGATTGGAGATGTCCATGTTGATAGTCGAGTGAAACAAGCTCGTGATCTTCGCTTTGGACTAGCTAAATATATGTGTGTGCATCATCCCACTGTTCTTGAGTTTGTGAGTTTGATCAAGTCACTCGACTGAAGGATTAGTTCGAACCTAGAATACGTGTGAAAATGTTCAAGAGCACTTTTACGCAACTGAATCCTAACTTTTCCTGGAAACTATCATATTCCTATTCCTCCCACTTGATAATTTTGTCGTTAAAGCTCTATGCACTTATGCTACAGTGTTTGCAAGTTACTTGAGCAAAGCGTGTTCTATGCAGTGAAGGTTTTATGGAGCAAAAACAAGGATCTCGTTCAGACTGTTGAACTCGCATACTTTTAAATCTCTACAAAATTTTCTTCGAACTAATTCTCGTAATTTAGATCATAAGAAGATTGGATTCGAAAACAAGTGATGCATTCAAGTTGATGGTAAGAGTTATTGTGCGAGAAGATTTCGTAATGAATAAAGATCTCATCTGTCGGGTTATTATATTTAAGTCAAAGAACAAGTTGCTCTATCACGATGTGATGGTTTAACAAATCTACGAATAGACTAAAAAAGATGCAAGCAACCTTAAACCCAGAGTCGCTTCTGTCAAAACTGAGATCCTATTTGCTTGAGTTTTGCGCTGTGTAGCCACATGCAACATCGAATCTTGCACCAAGAACTTGCCACAGATGTTGATTTACGCAAAACTAGGCGAGTTTGCCCAAATGGAAGCGTACCAGCTCTAATGGGCATGCATTACTAGAGATGTAGCTCTTCTTTAGTATTATTAAATGTACTCTATATAGAGGACAACATCTCGGCACCTCCATATTCTTTCTCTCGTAGTTGTTCGCTCTTAAACGGCCCAGTTCCTCGAAATTTCCTCGAAGTTAGCTTTAATGTAAAAATCACAAGTACTCATCTGGGCTCTTCTGTATAGGTTTGAGCAAGCTAACCTCACGCAGTAGAACCACGAGTAGGGTGCCTGGCCTTTGCTGGCGTTAGTACCTTATACCTCGATTCTCTGGTTTGAGTCCTTTTGCTATGCACTTGCACTTGATGATGGTATGGTGGCGATCTAATGTACATCAAGCCGAATGCAGTTACAGTCCCTCTGTCTGGCTAACCTACCGTTCAGAGTTGTAGACCCTATTCTCGAGTGACTCAGCGCTTACAAAGACTCTCTGTCTTTAATTATGCACTGTGTGAATCATGCGTTTATATTTGGTTATTTAGTGTGTTTGCTATCACAAGATCATCTGGAGTTCTCAGGATGTATGGTACCCTTAGAGATCGCATTAAGAAGAATGCGAGCATCACGCGGGTATTCTCTTTAAAGTCGATCAACTTAGTCGGTGTGTAAGTATGAGGACAGTATGAATTATGAGTTTTCAGAGCGACTAGCTGCTGTATCTGAAACTGATCTTCACTTTTCAGCCATATCTTTGATTTTAGGTACAATCTCAAGTAATCGATCAGTACTTACATTCTTCTTTTAGCTTCTCAGAACTTCAACGATCAAGTTCTCACTATTCATTCATGCATACATCGATTCTATTGGGACAATGTATTCTGATATTACTCTAAACACCTTCGAAGCTATAAGCAGGAAGTTTGTTATGCGCATGTGAGCAGCATTCGGCTGAGATCAATAGACATTCCTATAGATTGCGTGTGATAATTTAGATGAGAGTACAAGTTTATCTTGACAATCTCGATGATGACCTTGGTTTCCAAATAAGCACATCGTCATTGTCGTTTATAATTTTCGACAGCATCTACGCATTTTGTTCTGAGCTATTCGAGCCGTAAGACTGAGGAGTACTTGGAGATGATTAATCAATTACCCTGTCATGCTTGCAGTTAGACCTGTGGCCTTCAAGATCGGAGGACTAGACTCTCAGGTTGATGTGACTCATGAGGACACTGCGGGCCAAGAGTTAGAGTGATCTGTTCACGCGTCTTGAAAGCGGATCACATTCTTTATTACCCGATTCGAAAGGAAAAACCTGGAAATCGCAAAAGGCACTTACTACCTAAAACAGAAATAACCCAGCATGAGTCTGACGCCAGCTGATCAAAAAGAATAAAACTAAACTATTAAATTATCTATTCGAGTTTTTGAAATACTTTAGTCCTCTCGCAGTCTGATTAAATCCATACACAGGACAGTGCAAAATTAAAGTGGTGTGTCGGGATAATGGCAGCAAATAAGAAATACAGAGTTGAGTGTGTGTCGAGTAAAACTTGCAGTATAATCCTTCACTTGACTTGCGAGTATTATTCAGAAGACGAATATATTAAATCCCTAACCATAACACATAAAAGTGCATTCGTCATCTACAACTCAAAGCTACTATTTTAACTCTAGTATACTAATCTCAACTGCTACTCTACACATGTCAACTCTACTCTAATAATTGCGAGACTCGTTAGAGTTTATCTTTTCCAACATCCTGAAACTTCAAATTCAGATATCACTCTGAGCTTCTAAACCACCTGTATAACCCTTCATGATGCGATATGCTGGGGATTTAGAGCTTTCTAAGAATAATATCAGGTATTGATTGTAGAAATGGCAGGGTAGCTCAGAGTGAAGTGTCAGTTTGATACCACAGTGTTCCATTGTTGCGGATAGCTCTCTAAAACAAGTTGAGGTAAGCGTAGCACTAGGAGTTGATTGAGTAGAGTTGATGAAGTAGATTTGAGTGGCGAAATAGAGTTCTAGAGTTGTATGTTATGTAAAGAGTTGTATATAGGAGAGTGCTCATACGGCGTAGTGTAGATTAGAGGACCTCAAGCAAGTGCATGATGATTCGGTAATTAAGTCAACTGACTCTGTGCAACTTAGTTCGAGTCATTGCATTAAGATCAGAGTATGGATACAAGGTAATCAATCCATAAATATAATATACTTTATATAGTAAAATGTGACTCGCTTCGAGCGAACGTGAACCGCTGCTCCACATCCTCTTTTCGTAGTCCAGCACAGGTCAACGAGAGTAGGTCCGATCGCATTCAAGCTCTGCAGCGACGTACAGTGTAGTCAATCATCTCAATCTTCCCGGTGAGCAAAATAATCAATCTGGATGAAATAATGGCTTGAGAAAGGACATCGTTACAGCTAACGCAAAACGATTGCTTGTACGCGGCACCATTCTCAGCTCATTGCCTGAAAGTCAATGCCGAATTAGGACTTTAATGATTAAGAATTCTATACTCAACTGATTTATACTCCAATAAAGGATAAACATTATATACCTATGCACACACGACAGCAGCAATTTCAAATGGCGGCATTTTAGCCTCAAGGTTCTGAGCGTGCTGCCTAAAGACCGGCCCTTCGCAGTCCCTTGCTCGAGAAGAGTTTTTGAATCCTTTGCATAATTTTGACTTGTGGTCACATAATGGTCTTTATTAAATGAGGATATACCGACTAAATGACGAGCCTTAGATCACATATTCAAGATATTCAAAGAATACATTTTACCACCATGACGGTGAGATCACAAATGCTCGTTAAATGCTGAAAGCTAACGGATAGTTACGAGCTTGTAAACTCTTAATCCATCGAAATGCGATGGAGGAAAAAGATCAAAAAGAGAAAAGACCACCAAGTATCTGTGCCGCCTAGACCAGATTAGAGAGCCCCAAGACATGCATAAGAGAGGTTTCCGCAACAAAAACTTAAATACTCACCCTTGGGCACTGTTTAATGTCTAATAAACACAAACTGACGGAAGAATACGTGATTTGAAATCTTGGCTGAAAAGGAACTTCACTATTTATATATATGCCCAATAACCGGAAACAGTGTGACAATTTCCATATATCGATCAACTATGTATACCGAAAGCGTATTGACAACCGAGTATTGGAGAGAGATGTTCATTATTAAATTTGAAAACGATACAGACATTTCGACGCGAAGAGTCCTACTACAAGACTTTGTCTAGCTTTGACAACGAGAGTAGCGTGTATACAGACAGCTCTACTCACTCTCAAAGAACAGGATCAACACCAAGTGAATGAAAGAGAGGCAGGACACAGGAGATTATGACGCGCTTTGCTGAGTTGATGTTTGGCGGGAATCTTTATCCAAGGTGTGACATGTAAAAACGTATATCATCACAAAAATTCGAAAATAGCAGAGTATCTTCGCTAAGTTCAGGACCTCGGAACCACGCGTGACAGGTCGCGTAGATTGTTCGAGCTAGACAGGAGTACAGCCGAACATATGCGTTGGACAAAGTTACTTATATTTACTCACTTTGGAAGTTTGAGAATATAACATTTAGACAAAAGGGATAAAAACAGCTCCAGACAGAAAAGATAGTTGCACGAGATTGGTCTATAGGAGTTTCCGGTAATTATATATAGTGCTTTAGGATAAAGTCATTGTTTCATCGCACAAACCATTTCAAAGACTGCCCTTTCCAGAACTAACTCACATTTCAGTAAACTCTACGCTATTTTTACAACTAAAAAACACTACTGAAAGGACAAAGTCTGTCTTTTGAAGAGCCGATTACAGTCAAGTCATGTCACGACTCTCTATAATTTATGAGTTTCTAATAACATCAGAGCAAAAAACTCAATTTGATAATCAAAGTCTATCGCTTCAGTTTGACTCGTGTGAGAAGCCGACTTGGATTATGATTCAATGTTGTTGTCTCGTGCGTCAACAAAAATGGTTTGTGAACTGTTTTTCCATATGTCGTGAGAAGTGTACCGTGTACTTCATCAGGAATTTATCCTTGTGAAACCACGGAATTATATCAGTATTTCTTCTATAAAGCAATAGATATAAAACAAGCGAAGCAGGTTATGAGCAGAACCTTTCCTCTTTCTAATTAGAACGAATTGTTACGAATCCAACAGCCGGTTATATTAAAAATCATTCATTTCACACGACTAATTCTACTAATAGCGATAACTCTCCGCACTGACTGCTCTGTACTCGCACAAATCCATAATGATCGCGTTGGAGTGCTATTACAGTGACGATGGATCGAAGAAGATTTTTTATAAAGATGATGGAGACCGCTCATTTTTACCATCAAAGTTACTTTCATACCGAGTTCATATTCTGTTATCTTGAAGCCTATCTACGCAAGTAACGATCCATTTCAAATGATAGATAAATCCAGACTTTACGCTAATCAGAAGTTTCAACTTTTTTTACAAACACAATATGAGTGCAAAATATTGCAAAGAGCAGTGCATCCGACTAGATGTATTAGAAGCCCACGTCTGATGGTTCCGTGAGAAGTTTATTATATGATCTATCCATTGATTAAGGATCATGTATTATTCCATGGTCAAGTTGGATGTGATCTTTTTCATATGGTGAAACGTTTGACTTCGTAATTTTCGTAGAAGAACCCAAAGTTTGCCCTGGAGAAATCGGTTCCTTTCTTTTGTCTTATGAAAGCAATGTGAAGAACCGGCTCTCTAAAGGGTGTGTCTGTTTCATGCTCCAGTTGGTTGATGACCTTTGTATATATTGCTCGTAATTATCCTCCTTAATCTGTTCCAAGCGAAAGCACTCTATGCAGTGCCCTGCTCTTAACTGTCTGAATACGACTCATCCGATTCAAACCAGCTTCTCACGTTAGATCAGAGAAATATGGGGTAGTATTAAGTCAGTGACTTCTCACAAAGCGGATAATATTCTCTTTGCCTCTCATAATGAGTTCTGTATTATATGGACACGTAGAGCGACTGATGATTAAGTAATTGTGAGCAGAATGGATCCTTTGTAATGTGAGCATACAAAAAGTCTTCAGTAGAAGTTGCAAACAGTCCGAAAACGGCGACTGCAGCGTAGCTCACTGCGTTCGCGCCTCGATGTGTTGTTACTAGTCGGAACTATGAAAGCTAGTTTCGGTGACAAATGAGAAGCGACCTTGCACTCATGAGGAGGAAACATGATGTAGAAGAGTTTTGTGCTTGGGAACATTGCAGTAGCTTTGATCTGACATGTCGTTGGTGCTGTCAGCGATTCTATTCAAGACCAAAGTCATTGCATATAACTTTCACAGTCTTGGTAGAAGTTTGGAAAGTTAGTGAACTCGAGTCTTGGCGTGAGTGTTTTGAACTTTGTGCCTATACATGACGATTTTCAGCTTTCAAGCCACCTTTCATATCACTGAACTTAAAATATCTTAGTAGGCTCCTAGTTGCTTATCATTTAGATGCATATTGTACTGCTCAGTAGATCAAACTAACTCTGAGAGTTATGTGTTACGGGATCTTTATGGAGCGATCGGTCTCGTTGATGCGGGCTGTGCTCCAGATATGTCCTGTTCAACGCTGCTATACTCACTAGGTTGAATCCGCATGAGCTATTATTCGGTACTTGATAACGAAAATTTAATAGGCACTATCAAGGTATGTAAAGAATTAAGTTGATATTGAGAATCGAGTTTGGTGGTAGATTGTGGATTTTGTAAAAGTTATTTATGAATCTATGTTGGTTTGATGTGATAGCTCGAGGCATCAAAATGAGGCTCCGAGTTATAACAGAATCATTTCTTGTGGTAATTCGCATCAGTCTGGATTTATAATCTTTGACATTCGTCACGTTTGGTTGACAGACAAAGATCTTCAGTGCATAGTTTATTATCGGATTTGATCTCCTTTCGAGGAGCCAACTTTAGTATAATTATTATTATGACTTAAAAAATATTCATGAAATTGTAATATACTTGATCATGAGCAATTCTTATTAAGTATTTAGGAGTATGATCTATGACAAGAATCAAAAATTTTGGTATTCGTTAGCTTTAACCAATACATATACTGTGGATCTCTTAAACTTGCTTGATGATGTCCCGTTCTATTATAGACTTCCTGCAGTACTCAGAGAGCAACTTTTTTGAAAACTTGAACTCCAATTGTTCAATTACAAGTTGGAAGAGGCAATGCTTATTATGGGATTCAACTTCATATAGCAACTTTTGATTGGTTCTGTTTCATACTCCTCTATATAAATTGAAGTGTCGTATTCTTATATATAGAACTGCTCATGCAAGGAGACTTTATGACGTTATTATCTCGAAACATTTCAAGACATTCTGCCAAAGTCGACTTGACACAATGGAGAACTTTAGCTGAAATATCAAGAGCAAATCTTATATTATCAGAGAACGATCTCCATTTGCAGTAGCGTCAACAAAAAAGTTACGTCCTCAATAGTCGGAATTGTTAGAATCGAACTTTCTGAACGTCAATTGATGGGATTTCCTATATACATAGAGCCTTTTCACTAAATATACTGATAGTGCTAATCATAATCGACCCTCGATACCTTCACATCTAGTTAACCACGATTAATTAATAATTGAATTCTGTCGCTTAAGTAGTCTAAAGATACTGTAAGTTCTCTCTCATTTTATCCAATCTGATCACGTGTGCTATATCTTTATTTTTAATAAGGTATTACCTAGATATATCGTTGACAATTATTCAAAAAGTTGTCTGATTCAATTACAAGAACATAGGAGACAGAAGTAAAAGTATAAATAGCATATACATACAGTAAGTGGCGTAGCCTGCCTACTGTGTATCGAGAACAGACTTTAAGAGAACAGAAACTACTCTCATAAGCTATTATGGATAAGTCTTTGTAAGGAAAACCTTTCAGCGTATATCTTTCCTTTGGACGAAACTTAAAAATTGATATCAAGATCATAGCATATCCAAGCGTTGCTAAACTCGTCCTTAGTTGTACTCTCTGAGATTGAAGATTGCAAATTTCCATCAAAGAATTCTATATTTAACTTTGCAGAGCATTAGTTAAACTTATATTAGGATATCAAAGATATAGAAGTATTCAAAATAGGATAGATTAAATTAAGTGAGATTCTTGTTGATGAAGCAATCAAGATGACATAGCGAGTTGCAAGGTGTCAAAGAGATAAGAGAAAAAATTCTTCACAATTTAAAGACTCGAATAGGCAGTATGATTTCGTACAACTTGCTAATTACACTTTAAAAGATTTTACCGCTGATTTAAGTTTGAACTCTTGATCTCTTATCAACCTATCCTTCTAATAAACTTAAGCTCATAGCAAGAGCAAGATGTATAATATAAATGCTCTTAAAGTGAACTTTACCCACACTAAAGTTATAACTCATTTTTTTTAGAGATATAATTTATTAATAGATAATTAAATGCACGTATAATTATTTATTACTATGAATATTCATCGAAGAGCATTATTTTTCAACGCTTAGTCCTCAGTTTTCATATTTAAGTCGTTTATTAATTTTGAATTTCTCTTTGATTTTTAATATTTCAATCATCAATTTAAATTTAAACATAGCACATTCTGCCAATTTAAGTTAAAGATTCAATAAATACTAGTTATACTGAAAATTAAAATTCTCAAATTTTGAAAATACAAATTTTACATATCAATTCTATTAAATCAGAGATTATTTTGATAACTTGACTATCTATAGTAATATGACTGGGATAGCTAATAAAATGCTCTTTTCCTCAGCCTTATCTTCAAATCTGATCACCCTTCTGCCCAGAAGCTCTGTTAGTGTTGGTTCTTGGTTCAACATTTTAGAATCTCTTGAGCTTGAACTCTTGCTTTTCTTCTTTAGCTTGTTGCTTAGTCTTAATGAATTCCACTGCTCTCTCATGAGCCTTAGTCTGCTTAGCATTTGGCAAGGCTTTGGTTTGCTTCTTCTAGAAATTCGACAGTTAAGAAATGGATGTTGAAGTCAAATTAATTATGAAGCCGATACTTTAGAAAATGGGCAAATTCTTACCAGCTCAGCTTGCATGACGTATCTCTCCTAGATCTCATTCACGGCATGTTCTCCGTAGTGATTGGAGATCACACCTTGAATAGGAGTGGAGGGTCTGTTAGGCTTGCCAAATGACATCTGGTCCAAGGGAGGTTACGATTAGTTTCTCTTTGACTTTGAAGGATCGATTCTTGCATCGTTTGTCTATCTGAATTCCTTGATTTTCTAATTCAAATGTTAGAAACAACTTTGTCTCATAGATTTGAGAGTGATGTTGAAATTAGGGGAATATTTTAATGACGTTACCTTTGGGTCGATAGCTCCGTTTTTAATTCCTATCTTGTTAAGCTTTTTGAAATCTCTCTCTGGGTCCTTGGCTCTGGACTGTTCATGAGCCTTCCATGATTAAGTGACAATGGATGCGCCCTCAGGGTCTTTCCTATCTGGCTTTCCGAATGTGAAGCCATCAGGAGGGAGGTCTCTTGTAACTGGCTTGGATCTTCCAACGTCGTCCTTGACGAGCAGTTAGTTCTTTGGGTTCAAAATCTTCTCCATATTTATTTTAATTTTTCTTATCCCCAATAAGAATTCACTTATATGCTCCAAGAGCTAACAATACACTTTCAATCAATAAATGTAAGAGTATATAAAGGAAGACAATTAAGAGAGGTATCTATAGAGAAGAGAAATTAACTTGATCACTTTGAAATAAGGATTAATTTCCAAAAAGTAAAGACTTTCAGTCTCTCCTCTCGCCTACAAATCTGAGGACATACAAGAACAGGTTAATTATGTCCATGTAGAGGATCATCACTGCAATAATATAGTCTTCTGTGTTTAACTCATGATGACCACCACCAATAATCAGCTAGGTGTCGTAGAGCACATAAAAACCAAATTACCATTATAAATGAGAGTTAAAAAATCACTATTTGACAGCCTTTTCAAGGAATTAAAACATAAAAGATTGTTGGCTCTTTTTTTTAAGTAAGTAAAGAAAGAGATAACCTTAACTTAGATAGATTCCAGTTATCAGTTTCTCGTGCTCAAATTTATATGATAACTGAGCATCATCCGACGTAATGAGTTAAATCGATTCTCACACTCACTTTTAATATAACTCTCTGTTAAACACGACCGCGACTACCACATCATATAGCAGCATGTGTAAGTTAACTAAGAGTAGGTCTAATTCAGTAAAATACAAAAAGCTATACGCACACTCTAATGATCGAGACTAAAATATACTCAACAAAATAATTAAAAATATAATTAGAAAATTCAAAATATTATAAAATTAGTTAGTTTAATAACTATTCAAACTTGAGTTAAGCTAGAACAGAAAAAAGAGTTTGCAGCATATTAAATCTGTCATTCATCAAAAATGCTTACAAAAATAAAGTACAATGTTTTTTAAATTCCATAAAAGTTTTAGAGGTTTATTTTCATTCGTACATGAATCGCAATAATTGCTGTAATCAGCAATTGCAACAAGTAGATATAAATTTTGAATAAACCTAAAGCATAGTATCTTCAAATTTCACAAAGTTTCTTTCCATTCTATTGGCCTTCTGGGATGGATTCAAGTCGTGAATTTGATCTTTATAGAATGACGATTGGTTTTATGAGAATTTCGGGAGAGATCGCTGGCTGAGCCTACTGAACTGAAGTTTGTTATTGATAGGTAATTTATTTCTCCATTAAAAAATAATACTATAATCTTATTATATATTATAATATACATGTTTCAATAAAATTAATTTCATGTCAATAAGCAATCAATGAAGTCAATATTCTTTATTATATTAAAGTTCTTTAAACTTTAATTTTTTATTAATAATAACTCAAAATTGGAAATTGAAGAGGTAGCTCTTTTTTATAATAAAATGCTATTTAATTTAAATAAGTAAAAAATACTTTCCATATAAATTATTTAAAGAATATTAATTGGCATTTTTCACAAAAAGAGTATAGACTAGAAAAACATCTAATGATTAATTTATATAATTAATTAAACTAAAAATTAATTTCAATAAAAAATATTAATATATAATTTAATGAGATATTCCAATAAAGTAAAATTATAATTTTTTGAATATACATATACAGATATTTTGCAACTCTCTTGACAGCAGTTGCGTTTGGGTCTCAGCTACTGACGTACTACTTTGTAGAGAAGTACTTTTAATTTGTTACATAATTTATAATGTATTTGAGTATGATTGCATAATTAAATTAAAGATACTTATATTGATTATTTTTTGGACTTTAACTTATTGTCAAATTATCAATAACTTTTGCAACTTCATTGCTCAGAATTAAGAAACTATATTGACAAATTAAACAGATCATTAAGAAGGAGAGTTATTATGTTTTTGTGAAGAGAAACACTCAAAAAATAAATTCGATTAGATATCGCTCATAAATGAATTGCATTTCAAGAAGTTAATCCTAGGTTTTAACTTTAGACATTCAATTGATTATTTCTTTTTATATTACTAATTTTGAATTTTTATTAATCGCTTATTTATAATTAAGGTTGAAAGATCCCAAGTGTTCTCACGAAAATCAAATCGCATCTCTCTATTTATATATTAACAAGAAAAAGCTATGAATAAGAATTTTCTTCAGCCAAAACATTAATAAAGAATATATTATAATTTAAATTCACAACAAATAGGAAATTTTTGCGAAAGTGAGCTTAAATCCGAGAACTTCCCCGCTAAATAAATATGATAATATATTTCGTTCTAGTAAGTGTACTCTATAATTTTTACCTTTTCATAATTACTTTTATCATATTTAATTGTATAATGTTCCTTTAAACCTTGTATCTTTGCTGTAAATATGCCCTCAAATATAGGAAATAAGATAACAGAAATAGTAAATGTCAAAATATTGGCCCACCTTGCAGCACTACGAGTCATGAAAGTTATGTTAATTTTCACAACCGATTATGTTCGTGAAGATGAATTATCGAAAAGTAAGCCTATCGCCAAACAAAATACCTGGAAAGAAATTGTTGGGGCATTTGTTTTTGGATTAGATAAGATGCATTTTAAGTATTATCAGCTTGTGTAATTAGAAACTTTAATCTACTTTTCGATACAGGAAATGAAATCATTCATTTGCAAACTGAAGGATATCAACGCAAATATCGCTGCATGAATTAACAGGCCCTGAATTGTTTCCAATTTAGAATGAGAAACCTCAAAAACACCAAAGAGTCCCACTATCATTTAGATTATAAAAATGAATTAATAAATGCATTTTAAAGATAATTGACTGTGTGAAACGATATCAGCAAACCTTCTGCATATATTACTATGATATTGGCCTTATTTATTACGCCTAAGGTTCATTATTTGCATTTACCAAAGCGTTTTAATCCAAGATTTATTAATCTTCATTTTCAAAAGCTACCAGCTAAAAGTCTTCATAATTTTAAGGAGCACCATAATTTTCTTGTTAATTCAAAAAAGAGATAATTCTTCATACAAATGTGAAGTATTAATTTTAATTAGGGAAATGATGTTTCAAAGGACGTCTTCCTTGAAAGTCTTTTAGAAAAATTGAATAAAATAATTTTGAAAGTTATTTCTCATTTCTAAGTTTGTATTTTTTATATTTATAATTTCATTTCTAAATTTAGTATGATTCTGGATCTACGAAGCAAATATTAGAAATTAATTGATAAATTTGTCAAATAGGATTAGGGGGCCTTATTTTCTTTATCATTTTCATTATAAAATACACGATAGCAGCTACAAGAATAAAAAAGAAAAAGAAAGAGATGTAGGCTAGCAAAAGAGCAATAGGCAAGTAATAAATAAAGATCTGGAGCAGTAACTCCTCTTCAGCAATCCCCTTTTGAACGATCTTCTTATTAAAACTTTCATGGTCTAAAATGGTGAAGCTCTTGATTAAGATGACGAAACAAAGTATTTCCATAATTATTATCATTTCAGCCCTGATTTTTCAAAAACTTTAGAGTTTCCTTCTGTAAGGCCTGGACGAACGAGGACGAAGCATTTGCCATCTGGGTTACAACTTGGTACTGTAAGCGCTCCTTGTCGGCCAAGTATTGCTAGAAAAATGTCCCAAAAAAGGTAATTTACTTTATATTAAATATCCACAATTTACAGGAAATTATATGACTGTGTCTAAATGTAGAAGTATATAGTGAAGTTATATGATTGAAAAGCCATTGTCGTAATATGTTCAGGTAAAAAGAGCATATAAAGCAAAATTGTGGCACTTCACTGGACAACCTTGAAGCTGGCCTTTCCAAGCAGGTAGTTTCAATAATATCCAGGAGCTGAACGTTTCCAGTATTTAATAACAAGAATATATTGTTTGTTTTGCTAATTAAACATAGATCTTATATTCCTGGAATTAAATCGAGTAAGTAGCTGTATTGGAAAGTGAGAGTAAATCGTTCATAATACTTTGAATACTGAGGTATGTACGTACCATATGCCAAAATGTAAGGAGATCTTATATAAATTGACGACGCACTTTTATGTATAAGGTAATTTGGCACCAAAATTACCTTCAGACTTTAACAAATTGATTCTAATTAATAAATAGAATGAATTAATCCAACTTTCTACTGTGTATACTATTTGGTATATTTGTCGTGAAGATTCTGATTTATGTAAATTTATTGTTTAATTAAGCTGTTTGACTCTAATTAAGCAATATCAGAAAAGATGTGCGTGATGAGCTGAAGAAAAAATTGTGCGACCTCCATTAATCTAAAAGACAAAAATTAGATAACCCATATTCTAAATCTAATCAAAGAGGTCGTTTTATTATAACCCTTTGATTGACCATCTTAGAGTGCACAAGTACTACTTATTAATTCAAGTTCATTAATAGCTTTGAAGTCATGCATATTATTGATAAGTTTGTGCTTGAAAGTGTGAGAACAACATACGGGATCGATAACCACATATATAAGTGAGAGAAGCAGAATTTTCTGAAAGATATTTTTGTGGAGCAACAGTAAATCACTTTCAGGTACAGTCGCAGAGCTAAAAGTAATGAGAAGAACTACCCTCGCACTTGTAAATCCAATAACAAGATAGTCAAGTTTGTCTAAATTAAGAATAAATCAGATGATCAAAAGGCAATCTGCAAGGAACTTCATAATATAACATAATGAGATAAGGATGAAAAGATATAGCTATTGTTTTATTTTTACTCTTTTTATTACCAGGACTAAGGTCTTTGAGTACAGAAGAATTATTTCTAGAGAATTTCCAATTAAGGTTTTAAAATGAGGAGAGTTTAAATATAAATTATAGTGAGATATCTTTGCATTATTATATGTAAATTATTATAGGAGTAGCTGAAATCTAAGAAACCATAACGCAAGAGCAGAGCGTGAAAAACAGCTCATCAGCCGGGCACAACAAGTATACGTACCAATGGAAAATACATCTCTATATATTTCATAAATATTATAATCAATTGAGAAAGAATATTGAAAACTTCATAGGATTTTAATACATTCCTGCCAGAATGCAAATAAAAGGCGACCTGCTTCATCAGAAGACAGAGAAATCTCCATAAGTATTAGTCACTAACTGGGACTGAGTTTATTTATCAATATGTTACAACCCAGCTCTTCACATTACTTTTGTCAAAGGTAGACTCAATATCTATACTGAGAAAGATAGTTTGGACTTATTGTATTCAGTCCATGAAAGGCTTTGCACTAGCTAATCTTAAGCATCGTCAGTGAATGTTGATATTCTTTGATTTTCCTTCACCTTTTAAATATTCATCTCACACAAGCATGACTGCGATTCCAATATAAAACTATAGCGCATCTGCTTCATTATTTCTTCTTTGATCAACTTCTTTATATTTATAACATATTTAGATGTATTTTCGATAACATGAATGTTATTTTACAAAAATGTCTTTACAAGCTCAAAAGATGATATGGTGTATTGTTAATTTTTCATTATAATAAAAGAAATTGATAGTTCAAAGGAAAGTGATGAACATAAGTGTAAGTGATTATAGACCGAACAAAAGAGCAATATAGAAGATCTAAGAAGTGATAATAAGAAACGTATTGGGAAATAATAATAATATTGATATGATATTAATTTAAGTTTGTTCTCTTATTAGATACTTAAAATCATGCTAAAGTCTCTAAACACGTAAATGCAATACTAAAGTCTTCTAGAGGAATAGTGACCTAATGACGTCTGCTTATTCCCTCTGAATTTATACCTTAAACAATCGCTTCCTCTATCTCTCAGAAACTGAGTGTTAGGTATTCATAGGTTGCTTGATTATACTTTTGTCTTACTTTACCTCTTCAATTAAAGGTTCTGATACTCTTGTCTATCTTATAATTGTCTTGTTGCGAAATTACCATTGAGCATCATTCTTCAACTTTCAACTAAGATGTGAGGTATTCACCTCATGGTTTTAATATCGCATTCAGAGTAATGAGATTGCACTATAGACCAAAGATGATCCCCTGAACCCTGAACCGTTGAGCCTAGTCAGTCTGCAGGGAAGTAGCCTGCAGTTCCTTTAGCATCCGTATGGCTTTCTAATGAATTTTCTCTTCTTACACAACTCCCTGAGTTGACATCTAAGTGAACAAAGTTGGCTCTGACTAGTTTCAAAGTGTTAATCATGATGTCGGTAACATTCTGGCTGAGATCTCTGTGCGACGCAAAATCCCAACTCAAAGCAACTCCATCACTCCTCTAACGAAGGTCAGATGGAAGATATGCAGTAAAGCTATGTACTGAGTGCGACCTCGTGCTGAAGAAATTAGTCTTTAAGGTGTGTATTTCTCATTTAGGAGAAGGCAATGGCGATGTAATCTAATGATTCTAATATAAGAACACAAGCAAGAATGAAAAAGTACTATAGTTCAAAGTTTGTCCCTCGCTTCTCTCAACACTGTTGTCGCAGTTTCGTTGCGGAACTCAAAGACCTCTCGATCTTCCAACTTTTACATAGGTACTCGTGAGGGAAGATCTTGTAAGAGTGCGAGCATACCTCTTCTTGCAGATGGCTCTTCGTCTTCGCATCAAGCAAGAAGTGGAGTGTGTAAACATCTCACTCCAAAGTTAACAATACTCTCACGACTATGGTTAGTCTTGCTTTGAGCTTGCTTGAAAACTTTAACTGCACCAAAATACTCACTATAGGCTACTGATTCATGAACCATATCTTCCTCTAAATCGTTTTTTTGCTTTCCACTGTAGCCTTTCTCTGGTTAGCTTTAGAATGCATCTTTGCCAAGGATATATCTGTCCCTGCTTCTTAGCTTGCACTCATACTTTAGAACGTTTCTTTAGCTACTCTAATATATCAACTCAGACCATGTCTCTCTTCATCCATGTGTTATCTTGTGAGGTTATAAAGCAGAGATGAGAATGTCTTGCTCAACTAAGTATGACCGCAAGGTGAGAGCGAGACCGTCACCTTATCTAATGATTCTAACTATAGATGCATTCTGGAGTGGAATTCCAGAGCGATGATGTGGACTTCCTTTTGATGTGCCGCTTGTAGCGCTCCATAGAGGACTAAATTTCCGAACTTGGTCGAATTCTGAACTAGATACTGCCTTCTGCGTCTATCAAAAGTTTTCTTCTTCCTCATTTGAGATACTCTTGAGCAGCAATCAAGAGGAGCATGCAGTGCGATCAAGTGATTTAAACTCCCCACTCAGACTTCTCAATCTCTTGAGCTGACAATTTTCAATGGCTCAACGACGAGATTCTCTGGAACTCGAAGCTCACGTTTCAGCAGCAGCTCTCGCCCTATCACACATTGAGTGCACACACAGACATTTGTTTTGCTTGCTGTTTCGAGAACAGCATCAGTTAGAGCTTGTGTTTATGCTAAGGAATTTTGCTACTTGGATCCTCTTACCGTATAGGTGGTGTTGCTCCAATCTTGAGATTCATTTATAATTAATTGAAGGCCCGCCCACTTAATTATTATGTATGTGTTGCCTAGTGCATGAGCATCACGGAAACTAATCAGAGTTTGCTAAAATAGAATGTCAGTTTATATGATTGTGCTTTCAATCTCCTGCAAATTATTTATTATTGCTAGTTTAAATAGCTCCATTTTATCTCTTAATTCCTTTGCTTGATTTTGTCTACAGAATAAGTTCAAAACCGACACAGTTTAGTAGTGCTACTAAATTCGAATTGGCAACCCAATAGTTAGTAATGTCGATGTCACGAAATAAGGCTTAAAAATAGCTGCTAAAATTTCATTGCAACGCGATTGAACAGCTACTAATTAAGTGCAGCAACTTTAGTATTGCTACTAAATAAGTTTTAAGCAGTATAATTAATATTAATTTAATGGAGCCACCTATATAAAAAGGAAGCTCCATCTTCACAAATTACACCTGATTAGCTTAGTTCGTCTTAGGCTCTATCTATTCACAGCTTGTCAACCACTATAGTGGATCTCAACTATTGAAAATAGTAAGTAACTTAGCTTCGTTCGGATCTAATCAATTAATAATAATTTGATTTTAATAGAACAACCGAGGTTACTCGAGTCAAGATGAGTTGAAACTATGAATGTTAATCGACGATTTAAGAGTAGAAGCGCAAGAGTTGAGCAACAGGGAGGTTCCGAAGCAAGGAAGAACCTCTACAGGTACGCCTTCACTTTAGCATGGTAAAAGCTCTCAATATGGAGTGAGCAAATAATCTTGTAGATTGGTGTTTGTGTTATCCCTTCCGTACATTGGTGTCCGAAACAAAGTATTTTCTCGTATCCTCAAATGTACAATTACTTTTGAGTGAGAAGTCAAAGCTCTTCGAAAACAAATCGAATGTCAACATGATGGAGATCCCAAACTATCCTGAGATCTACCGTCACTAATATGTATTGGACCGCAATACGATGGGAGAGTCCCGAGGTTGATTCCTATTCCTTTACTAACTAAGGAACAACATCGTCAAAACATAAGTTTGCCAAGAACGAAGAGCTATTCTCTTTGGGTCTGAGCCTCACTAGATACGTGCAGAGTAACTTCAAAAGAAGGAGATTTGAAGAGATGCACACCAGTAAGAGCATTCCCTAAGTAGAGGAGAACGACCCAAAGAAGCAAGGAATAGTTATCAGCGACGAAATGGTTTTGAGCAGCTTCAGAAGTAACCCTACTTCTAGTAAGTTTTAGAGTTAACTGTGTAGAGAAACCTGCCCTGGCATCTACTTAATGAAGGAGAGAGCCCAAAGTCGAATCTCATAAGAAGGAACTCTAAAAGTAATAGCTATTTGTAATGGCGTGAGAGAGAGAAGTGGTAGAAAGGCAATCTATCACGTAATAATTACAAACTTAGGGCGTACCAATCAATACACAATAAAGTAATGCGGGAGCGGTATTGTCCCGAAAGAAGGTATATAAGCTAGGAGTGCCATCCTGGCCTGGGCGAGACAGAAAGAGCTAGAAGAGGAGACATGAATTCTTCTATCCTAGATAGCCAAAAGTGACTTAAGTCATAAGCTTTAAGCATTAAATACTTTTCCCTAATATTTCTCAATCCCTCATACCTTATCTCGACCATGAAACTTTGAGTTGCTTCTCATTTTTTCCTCATCTCACTTACAAACTTACTCACTGCAATTAAATTCGCTCGTATCGATGAAACCCTTAATCATTAAGCATCAACGTGATAGAGTCAGCAGCGCTTTCCTTATAGTGTCCATTACTAGTTCACAGTAAACTCTAATGCTGTGTTGCAAACTCTTGGCTAGTATGGAGCATTAACCAACAGGATGATGTTACAGACACAGCGTATTACTCCTTTTCTGTCGCTTCCTTTTGTCCTGGTTAGCTGAGGTTGTCAACGAGTAGAACGCTCTCACCGTCTGTATGATCTATCTCTCTTGAGCTTCTTTAAGAACGCAACTAGACTGCTCTCTGCTTGAAGAGCGGGATGAGAGAAGACGTATAAGATCTTCTAAGCCTGAGTCCTTCGCTGATTTCATGCAAGTAACGCACTTGTATTTATATTTTTCTACTGGTAAACTTCTATGTTATCGTGCTTCTATGTACAATGCACTTCCTTTGGAAAGTGTGGAGTGAATCACGAACTTCGTCGCTACACATACAAACTCACGCTATCCCTCTCACACCTGAGCAGCTAGTCGTAAATATATATTCAGAATTATATATATTATTACATAAAAATGGCTTAGTGAGAAGTCTAAATAACGCGCTCAAACTCAATTCACAGTTTTTGTACGTTATGCCTTTTCAACGAATAGATGTTTGCTACAGTCTACGGAGCGATCTTGAGATAAGGAAACTACTAAACTATCTATGGAAGATCTTCGTGCTACTCCAAACTGAAAGTGCGCTTCGTGGCGAAGAGTTTGAGTAGTAAAGTCAATAAGTTCTTAGATTGGAAATCCTAAGATTTTTATATTGCGATGAGGACAGCTGCATACACATTTCTCATCTTGCAAAGCAACTTTCAATTGCGATCACGCCCATAGTGAGCGTCTTGGCACTCACATCTTAACATTTTCTGAACGGATGAAGTTGAGTGAGAATAGAGTATATTGACTCACCTGGTAAGGGTGACTTCATCCATACCTTAGAGTCAAAATGAAACTGAGATAAGATGTGTAGTTATTTTTGAGAAATTTCGCGTTTGACTCGCATGATTATAAGTATTAATAAAGAAATTAATTAAACACAACTTATTTTCACTTTCTTATCATATTATGGGTTTCGATTGTGGCCTGCCAGAGGATGGAATTTAGATGCGTGAATTGCTATCTTTTAGAACTTAATAGGTTCTCATTGAATTTCGGGGTCCGCCGGCCTGCCTTGAGCTGGTTGTTATTGCTAGTTCATTTGATTTTCGCTAAAAATGTTGCTATCTTTTTTATTTAATGATACTCTCTAATTTTAAACTTAATATTTATGTCATTAGAAGTATAACAAAAAAGTTTAACTTGATTTTTATAAACTCAAAGTAGAAATAAGACTCTCGTTATAATTTAATACTTTTTGTTTAAAAATGAAATCTTCATTGAGATTTCGATTGAAAATTTTATTTCATCTTTAAAAAGTTAATGAGTAAAGAATTGACATCATCATCATACTTCAATTGTTGAGCATAATTAATTTATAGAAATATTGAATTTGCATAGATTAACCTTAATTTGATGTTAAGTTATTACTAGTTTTAATTTGTGATTGCATGTTCTATCATCTATTGTTGGTGTCAGTGTTGGAGTTCGAAAGGATCGACAAAATACAGCCAATAATAAGGGCTATAGTGATTAAAATATATTGTATAATCAAATCATTCAATCAATTAAATGAAATTAAATATATTAGTTGCAGTTAAGCACCTCAAAGTATATAAATAATTATACAAATTATATATTTAATTCCGAAGACTAATGACCAACAAACAGATCTTCAAGAAGAATTCTAACTATTTAGGTGGAGAGTAACTCTCTAAAATTTAATTTGATTTTATAAAATTCATAGATAAATTGCATCTCAAAATTCTTACTTTTTGTTTCACCAATTATCGTTTATAATGAATGGCTTATTTATAATTGCGATTGCAAAAAGAATGATGGTTACAGGATAGCCTACAAAAATAAGAGAAGCCATCAATTCCTCACTGTAGCCAATCTTCTCAGGTACAAATTCTGTTCCTAAGATCTCAAAGTATTTACTAAACAGAAATCCGCAATACAAAGTGCTGCCAAAGCCCAAAAGCACCATCAATCCAGATGTTTATAAAAGTTTATCTATTTAGCTTTAGTATGTATACACTTTAACTTCTTACATTCGTTAATTACCCTATTCAATTGTATAATGCTTCTTTAGACCTTCAATCTTTGCAGCGACGATGTTCTCAAATATAGGAAATAAGATCGCAGAAGTAGCAAAGATCAAAATATTCACCCACCTAGCATTACTGCGAGTCATAAAAGTTATGGTAAAAAACTATATCAAGCTAATTAGAAATTAGCAAATTAGCATGTAGCAAAGCACGAAATAGCTCACATCTAGATACCCAAATAAAAATACTTGGAAGAGGCAAACCGTTTAAATGAAAATGCCCATGCTTAATTAAAATTAAGATTGCATTTTTAGTATTAGCAGCTTGTGTAAGTAGAGATTTTTATCTGTTTATTGATACACGAAATGAAGTCATTGATTTGCAAAGCGAAAGTTATCAACGCAAATATTGCTGCATGAATTAGCAGTGCCTAAATTGTATCCTTTTGAGAATTATTAATTATAAGAACGCCGAAGAGTCCAACTATCGCTTAGATTATAAAAATGAGCTATGAGGAAAATACATTTTAAGATGATAGAGTGAGTGAAATGATATCAGGACACCTTGCGCATGTATTGCTATGATGAGGGCCTTATGTTTTACACTTAAGGTTCGTTATTTGCATTTACAAAAGCGTTTTAATCAATGATTTAGTAAGCATCATTTTGAAAAACAGGTAATTAAAAGTCTTAATAATTTTATGGTACTACTCTAAAGGCTTGCGCATTAAAAAAAAGATAATTCTCAACATAATTTAAAATTCCCCACTTTTAATTGGGAAAATGAGGTCCATAAGGATTTCTTCCATAAAAGTCATACGAAAAATAAATAAAATAAATTTGAAAGTCATTTCTCATTTCGAAATTGTATTTTTATAATTTATCTGAAATTTGGTTAAGAAAATACTAATGGAAAAATATAATAGTTCTAATATCATTTTAAAGCGCTAGTTTAATTTCAAGAAAATTATACTGTAAATCATACTTCCTATTTCGAAATAGATGAACCCAGTTTTGAATAATTGAAGAGCAAATAGCACTTCGTTAATATGAAAGTTATGAAAAAATATTTAATTTAATCTAGGTTTAATTCTAATAGATAATCTTATTCATGCATTTATAATTTTTTGGGGAAATTTTCTGTTCATCTTGAAAAGAGCTTCACCATTTTGGACCACGCATGTTTAAAAAGAAGATTGTTGAAAAGGGAAGAATAGAGGAGGAATTGTTGCTCCAGATCTTTATTTATTATTTGCAAAGCATGCTCTTCTTGTATGATGGTGTCTCTTCGCTTCGCATAGCAAGGTGGAGGTAAATTTGAACCCACTCCTCCAAAGTTACAACTCTCAAGCATGGAATCTTGCTTTGAGCTAGCTGAAACATTACTGACACCATACACCAAGGCTTCTGATTCATGAACTCAATCTTCCTCTTCTTCTCCTTGTGAAGAAAGCAGAGTGAGAGAATGTCTGCTCACAAGTTGAGCAAGGATAGCGACCGTCCACTTTCTAATGCTTCATATAGATCTTAGGTTTGTCAGCTGAGTGGACTTCCTTGATGTGCCGCTTGAGGCTCTGAGGATATTCGAACTGTCGTTGACATTACTCGCATTCAAAAAGTTTCTTCTCCTCATTGATCTCTGGAGCAGCAACAAGAGGAGCATCAGGTGCGATAGTTTAAACGCCCACCGACTTCTCAACTCTTGGTTGACAATTTAAGGCACAGAGATCTCTTGCTCGAGCTCAAGTTCAGAGAGCTCTCCCTTGCACTTAGTGCACACAGCATCATGTTTGGTTGCTGTTTCCGAACATAAGTTTAGCTTGTGTTTGCTAAGGTTGTACTTGTTTTCTTAGCTAGGTTGGTTGCCATTCTTAAATTCAAATTTTAAATTATGAAGAGCCCAGATCGGAAGAGCGTACTTATTATTATGACAGAGCACTCACGAGAACATCAGAGTGCAAAAGATGTCAGTTATGATGTTCTTCATCTTTCTATTTTATAATTAGATAGCTCCATATTTATCTCTTATTCTGCTTGATTTTGCTACGAATTAAGTTCAAAACGCCGTTAGTAGTGCTACTAATTCCGTTTGTCTGCGTATCTATTGTGCCCGCTTTATCTAATGACTTCTGGTGCCATCCAATAAGGAGTTCCACAGAAAGAATTGAACTGCTAACTGAATTATCCCAGCACCTTTAGTATTGCTACTAATTAAGTTTTAGCAACTTTAAATTAGTATTAATTTATGGAGCCACCACATATTAAAAAGGAGCTCCATCTTACAACTTGCACCTGATTCGCTTATTTCTAAGGCTCTATCTATTCAGTTGGTCATCCTATAGGATCTCACTATTAAATAGTAGACTTTTGGCTTCGTTCGGATCTAGATCAATAATAATAACTGTATTTCCAAATAGAACAACGAGTACTCGAGCAGATCGGAAGAAAACGTGAATGTTAAGCGATTAAGATGGAAGCGCAAGAGTTGAGCAACAGTTCCGAAGCAAGGAAGAACCTCTACAGGTACCTCACTTAGCAGGTAAGAAGCTTTCTCATATGGATAACCAAATAATCTTAGTTGTTTGTTCCTCCGACAATGTTATGGAAACGAAAGATCTCGTTCCTCAAAGCAATTCTTGCTGATGAGAAAAAGCTCTCAAAAACAATCGATGTCAACATTGATGGAGATCCCAAACTATCCTGAGATTTCAGTCACTAATATGTATGATACGATGGGAGATCCGGAGGTTGATCTATTCCTTACTAACAAGAACAACTCTCAAAACAAGTTGCCAGAACGAAGGTTTCTTCTTTGGCGTCCTTGCTACTGTACGGGAAGAGTTACCTCAAAGGGATCATTGAAGATGCACACAGGAAGAGATTCTAGTAGAGGAGAACGACCCAAAGAAGCCAAGGAATAGTTATCAGGACGAATGGTTTGAGCAGCTCCAGAAGTATCCCTACTTCTCTAGAAAGTTTTTAAGAGTTTAACTGTGTAGAGAAACCTGCACTGGCATCGACTTAATGAAGGAGAGAGCAAAGGTATTCAGAGCACGGAAGCCAAAATACAAGCATCGAGGTGAGCAAGCGTCTAGTCACTATACAAACTTAGGGGACGACAAGATACACATAGATTGCGGGAGCAGGTTCAAAGAGGATAAGCTAGGTCCATCTGGCCGCAAACAGAGAGAGAAGGAACAAGATCCCTTTATACCCGAGCCAAGTGACTTAGATCATAAGTTAGCTTAAATACTTTTCCTAAATATTCACGTCTACCTATATCTCGCACATACTTAGTCATCTCTTTCCACACTCTCTTCAACTACATCACTATTTAAATCCTCTGTATCGTAAGCTTACATATGCATCAAAGTGATAGAGCAGCAGACTTCTTATAGTGTCCCTTAACAAAGTTCCAGTAAAACTTAATGCCGTTGAACTCTGGCTAGTATGGAACATTAAAAAGGAGTGATGTCAACTCAGCGTATCCTTCTTCGCTTCCTTTGTCCTGTGTACGCTGAGGTTGTCAACGTAGATCTCACCGTCGGTGATCTTCTCTCTGAGCTTCTAACGAACGCAACATACTGCTCTCGCTTATAGCGAGGATGAAGGGCATAAGCTTCTAAGCCTGAGTCTTCGCTGATTCCTGCAAGTAACGCACTTGTAGTTATATTTACTTTCTACTCGTAAACTTCTATGCTATTTTGATTAAGGTGTTTTTATCTCCTCAAATATCATACTTTAAATCAGGTTTTTCTATAAAGATAATACTTACCAAAATTCTATTGCTATTGTTATATATTTTAGATAAGTAGATTATATTCTTGATTATTTTAATTTGCCAAAAATTGACTACTTAATGCTGAAGAAGTGATTAAATAATAGAAGCCTAGAAATATTAATCAATCAACGATTTTCACATTAATAATTTCTAAATTTTTTTGTTAAAGTTAAATTTTATATGAAATTTCTTGGGAATTAAGTTAAAATAATAAATGAAGGGCTGTAAAATGTTAATCGTTAAATTGAATTCTATATAGCTCAATATGGAGCTTATTCGATAGCTCCTTAAAATATAAGAATAGTTTATTCTACTGCCATTGCAATAGCAAGTGACTATGAAGAGATTTCGATGACGCAAACTCCGAACCAAGAAATTGTCCAAGTTCAAAACTTATAACCGAGGTAACTAGCTACACAGGCCTCCTACGAAGAAGTTTAAAGGATTAAAGTTGCTTAGAATTTAATGCTTAATAGAATTATCATAATTTTATCCCAATATCTCACATTTCAACTGGCTCAAAATTATAATTTATTAAATTAATTATCAATCTAATTCTTTTTTTATTAAATTATTAGCTATAATAAGAACCAATAGTTTCATTAATAT
Organism: Tetmemena sp. SeJ-2015; assembly: GCA_027382625.1. NCBI lineage: Eukaryota > Ciliophora > Spirotrichea > Sporadotrichida > Oxytrichidae > Tetmemena > Tetmemena sp. SeJ-2015. The sequence goes on from JAJKFJ010021108.1 coordinate 32,148, forward strand.
GTTTTTTTTTTTTTAATTTTATTAAATTGAAATGATGAATTAAAATCATCATAAAAAGTTTTGAAAATATTATTAATTTATAGGAATCTTGGTTTTTGATAGATTAATAATTTTAGGATGTTAGTTTATTACTAGTTTTTATGATGTTCATTCTCTATTGTTGTTATTGGCGTTTGATTGTGAAAAGATCGACGATATACAGTAGATTATAAGTGCTGTATATTTGCGAATTTGTTGCATGGTCGAATAGTTTAATAGATTTAGTCAAGAAAAAAATTCTTGACTCAAAAGCATCTATTATTATAAAAACATAAAACCATTAGATTGAGCAAAAGTTCACAGAAATTCATATTCAATTCTTTGAAAGAACTTAACAAAGAAATTTAGAGTCTAATTTTTAAAGATTTCGGTTCTTAAAGAGAGAATAAATTTATTTATTTCGGTAAAAACAATAAAGATAAGTTTTACATAAGATTAAATTGAATTTCAGAATCTCAGATATTCACTGTCTATATGCTAAAACTTAAAGCTTTTTATTAAACGAATGACCTGTTTTTATTAATTGTTATTTTATAACTGCAAGAGTAAAAAGTATGATTGTTATAGGGTAGCCTACAACTATAAGAGAAACCATTAGTTCCTCACTTTTGCTGGTCTTTTCAGGAACAAACTCAGTCCTTAAGATCTCATAGATTTTGCTAAAGAGAAATCCACAGTACAAAGTGCTTCCTAAGCCTATAAAAACTAATGGCGAAACAACAGATTAAAGCTCATCTATTTAGCTTTAGAATGTGTACACTTTAACTAGTATCTTATTATGGGTCAAATATATATTGGTGATTGCGTAAATACATACATTCATAATTTATTTTGAACAAGATCTTATATCTGAATATATTTTGCTTGTCCTTTATTTAGATTCTTCCACTATTTATATTAGTCTTTTCCGTGTTTTTATGTTGTTCTGAAATTCTTGAACTCAGTTTTGTCTTGAATTCAAGTCCTTCGCTTACTCCTAAATTCAATATCAACTTAAGCTCTAGATATCTTACAAGAATTTAAAGCGATGATCATCTCCTTTTTACAGCGATTGAGTACTTAGCTTATAGTAAAAGCTCCAAAGATGAATATCATTCGAATTGAAGAGTTCCAGTTTGCCATCTACTTCAACTAAAAATACACATTAATGAGATATTTTATCTTAATACTAAGTGTAAATTATGGCTAAACCCAATTAATGAACCTATAATAGGATAATAAGCTTCAAGATTTACTTACCTCTTTGGTTTTAGATGCTAATAACTACAAACATTAGTGAATAGAGAAGAGCTGTAGAATTTCCCACTCAGCCATTTTTTCATTTTTAATAAATACATGAAATACTGTTTTTAATTTTAGGAATTAAATTATGTATACAGCTAGTTTTATAATTCAAATAATTTGATTAATTATTAGCGTGATCACCAATACGTATTTGACCCATATTATTATTATTGACTATCTTTTCATTATCCGAATACATCTTTAGATCTGTTATTTTTAAACTGATAATTTTATAACATAGCGCAAAAAGGAGTACAGGGACTGCAAATATCAAAATATTCATCCGCCTTGCATTAATTCGAGTCATTTAAGTTATACTAAAAAACTGGATCAAGCTAATTAGAAGTTAACATATGATTAAGTAGAAGAGGACGAAATAACTCAATTTTAGTTCGACAATTAAATACACTTAGATTAGCCAAATGCTTTATATGAAAATGATCATGCTTGCATTAAAAAGTGGGCCAAAATTATTTATAATTGATAGCTTGTGTAATTTGAAATCTTAATCCAGTTCTTGAAAATAGAAAAGATATCTCTGATTTGTAAGGATATAGTTATCACAGCAAAGATTGTAGCGTGAATCAAAAGAGCATTGATAGTTTCTTTTTGATAATTAGAAATTATAAGAACACCAAAGATTCCAACTATCACTTAGATTCTTAAATTGACTTATTATTTTAAGATGATTGAGTGAGTTAAATGATATCGGGATACCTTGCGCATATATTGCTTTGATGAGGGCCTTATTTTTTACACTTAAGGTTCATTTTATGCATTTACAAAAGCGTTTTAATCAAAGATTTAGTAAACATCATTTTGAAAAACAGGCAGTTGAAAGTCTTAATAATTTTAAGGTACTACCCTATAAGCTTGTGCATTCAAAATAAGATAATTCTCCACATAAATTAAAATTCCCCATTTTTAATTAGGGAAATGAGGTCCATAAGGATTTCTTCCATAAAAGTCATAAGAAAAATAAATAAAATAAATTTGAAAGTCATTTCTCATTTCTAATTTGTATTTTAATAATTTTATCTGAAATTTGGTATTATTTATAACCTATCCTATAAAGCAAATAGTTTTAAAATTAATTCTTAAATTAGTCAAATAGGAATAGTAGGTGTTGTTTGATCTTATCTATTCTTTCTAAAGTGCTCAATAGCTACAACGATAAGTATGATCAACAAAAAGATAGAGAAATAGGCCAGAAAAACAGCAATCGGCAAGTAATAAATAAAGATCTGGAGCAATAATTCTTCTTCAATAATTCCCTTTTCAACTATCTTCTTACTAAAACTTTCGTGGTCTAAAATGGTGAAGCACTTTCTCAAGATGACGTAGCATAGAATTTCTAAAATTAGGAATGCATGAAGAGTACTGTCTCTTAATTAAATTAAGGACTTGATTTGTGGTATTTTGAGTAAGTAGCTGTATTGAGGAGAGTTGATTAGCTCAAAATTAGTGAATACTGAGGAGTCTAAATTCAAAGATTTCGTGTGGTATTCAAATACATCAGTCATTATTCAATTAAATTATTCAATTATAAACTTTAAATCATTATTTTAATAAAAATTAATGTTGTGAGTGATTAAGCATTAATCAAGCTTAAAATGATGAGGAAATTTATAACATTTTGTTTACAAGAAGAAATAAAAGTTTCATTCCAGATCTAAAAATGGATTATGAAAATTAAAATAATTCTAAAATGAAATATCTGATCAGATAAAACAGGCATAAAATATAATTAATATTAGAAGCCATGAGATAAAATGCTATGATAGTTAAAAAAATAGGGATAAAGACGACAACTATCGAAGCTGTCTTGTAAAATAATTTTGAAGAGCAGGAGTAAATCAATTTTAGGTAAGTGCTAATGCAAATAAGGCAAATTCCCTTGAACAATAAAAAGCCACAGTTCATTCCAAATAAAGAAAATGCAGAGATCAAGGTTATTATCAAGGACTGCATAAATATCCATAAGAATAAATAAAATATATTTTTACTTTTATAAGGTGCGCTCTTTAGAGACAGAAAATTCCTTCTTGAGAATTTCGAATTTGGGTTTTAAAATGAGGAGAGTTTAAATAATTTATATATTCATATTTTTTTATGTTTTAATTAGGAGAGCTGAAATTAGTAGAAAAATATTTGCTGTGCATAGCAAGGCTAAAAATGTTTCTGCTGATTAATTGGAAAGAAGTAGCATCATCATAATTCCATAAATATTTAATCTATAAATAAAAAGGATTAAGTACAAAACTTTAATTTTAGTATGATTCCTAGTAAAAAAGTATATATAGTATGCTTTTTAAGAAGGCAGAGAAATCTCCATAAGTATTCACTGGATGAGTTTAAATTGTCTGTCTTACTCATCCTTCCTTCTTTATCAAAATTGAACTCAATGTCTTTTCTGAGAAGGGAATTTAATTCATGCTAAATAGGTCCTTGATAGGGTTGCTGCTATTTGAAGTACTAGTGAGCAAAGTTGACCTAACTTTTAACTTCTCTATTTTGAATTAAGTCAAATTACTGCAATTGCTGCTTCATTTTTTCTCTTCGATTTGAATTTATAACTTTCAATTTTTTCATTCCATATTTAAAAGCAGGTTTTATAATTGAAAAACGTCTTATGAATGTTAAATTTCAATATATAAAAGCATTTTGATAAAGTATCTAGAAGAATATTTTGAAATGAATTTAAATTGATGAATTTAAATAATTCTGAGTTTCTGCTGTTGGTGTAATTAAACGTACTAATAACGGAATTATAAATTCATAATCTGATGCATCTGATTAGGACCAAAACTATGATTATGAAAACAACGTAGACAATCACCACAACATATTAGAGATTGAAAATAGTCACCACAATTGGTAGGATGCATAAGAACAGAGCAACAACTGACTCTACTTTTCTTTCAGTAAGCCATTTTAACTTTTAAAATATCCTATCACTGTGTATTAAGAAGCAGTATCCATAAATGAGAACACATATTAATTCTAGTCCTAGGAAAAATAAAAGCAGGCTATGTTTTTAAGCAGCTTACAATGTTTGTATTGTCAATTAATTATAACTACTCCTGACATACAGATATTCTAAAATGTCTTCAATTATAGCCTGAGTTATGAAATAAGAAGCTATGGGGATAACTACAATTATAAAAGATATTGCCTTAAAAGCATTTTCTGGAGTAGGATAAATCTTTAGAAGCTTTATTACTGTGAAAACTGCTAGCAGAGTCATGCCCAGATATAAGTTATATAAGTAATTAAAGTTATAAAGATAAAGGATAATTGCTTCGCTGATTTTTGCCAAATTAAAACTCGAAAGTACGATTAATGCAAAGGACTATGTGCTCACCCATAAGTAAAAAAATTTATAATAAGGCCTTATATGGAGTAATTGAAATGAATTTGTGGAAAAACTTTATTTTAGGGTTCAGTGCTATAATTGTTGAAGTAAGTCCAAAGATTATTGAAAGAGCTAATAGTGTTATGAAATAGGCTTCAGATCTGTTTTAGAGGCTTAAAGCAACAATATTAGAAAAGTAAATAAAGTGTGAAATTATTATATTAGCCTTTTTAGCATAAATTTACTTAATGAAGTAATAACACTTGAAACAAGCATCATAAAGTTGTGTTTGAGAAAGAGCAAACTTATATTTGACAAGTACCCATCGCATAATTTGTTGTCTTATTGTGTTTCCATAGTTTAATCTAAACCGCGAGTTGTGAAAGGGTCAAAAGTAGGAGTTATCAAAGGCTGCGTAGGGGTAGTCTGATCGATTGTAACTATAGAATATCTTTCCGATTTCTTAACGTCTTACTTGTAAAACAAAAATCTAAATTACAAATTAACAATTGTTGCTCTGTTCAGATTAATTTTCATTGCTTTATTATGAAATGGATAAGTTCTAATCATAAAACTGCATTTTTGTATTTATTATTATTATATTGCAATATAAATTATTATAGCAGCATAACTATTCTAATTTATTTACATTTATTGACTTAATAATTAAACTTATTTCTAATTTGATTATACTAATATGAACCTCTGCAACAAATAATTTAGAAACAGAGGAAGATTATGAATTTATATGTGGCATATCTTCTGTAGAGAATACCTTCTGGGTTATCCTTTTTATCCTTCATGTACTGCTTGACAGAATTTTCATCGTGGTAGAGCATTATTTCTTCGTAGATGAGATCCTTGTAGTCTTCTTTCTTTAACGAGTAAATTTCAAAGTCGAAATCGAATGCTGACACCAGTTCTGTTGTTGGCTCGTCATCTGGGAAATGCAACTGACTCATATAAGGATGCTCTAATGCCTCATCGATTTAATTAGTTAAATTCCATTAACACTTTAGAGGAAGGTAAGCATCCTTCTGATTAGGTCAATAGCGTCGGGATTCGCGCCTTTGAATATTGTATTAAAATCTTTGGGCTTTCAAAATTATAGTTCCAATCTTCCTGCGGGTTTCCAATCAGGTCAGTTATCATCTAAATTTCATTTCATTTAAACATAATAACTTAAAAGTGCTTCCAAGAGAGAATAACCTCAAAGGTTCATAATATACAATATAAAAGCTAGCTATAAAATTGTCCTCTCAATATCTGGTACAAGAAGAACTGAAAAACTATGTTAATTAATATTTACCATTCTTAAATTAAAAAATATTCTTATAATGAGTAGTTGGATTGCGTTTTTACGTAATTTACTTGAAGAATATAATTGACTATAATTAAAAAAGAACAATGATGCATTAGTATATGATGTAGTATTTTAGCTGCTTGAGAAATAGCAATGGCTACATCTATTTAATAGGCTATTTACTATTTGCGTGCGCTCTTTCGAATTGCAACTTTAAAATGCAGCTCTCATCACATTTTTCCTCACTTCTTGAACTTCTTCTTTATTCTATCCTTTCCATATTTTCTGTTATAATGCATAGTACAAAATAACTGTCAATGCTCATCGATTGTTATACGTTTCATTGGATCGAAGGTAACAAATATACGCATCTTCGATTGATATATACTACTTTGGCTTTCTCTTGGGAAGACTTAGAATGAACTCCTTATTTTTTAGAATAGAAATTTACTCCACTAAATCTTCCTGGGTCATTAACTCAAGACCTTTGTGTCAACTTATCTAAATTTGCTCTTCCTCTGAGTTGGCAGGTAGAAGGGGCTTCCTAGTAATAAGCTCTGCCAATATGCAACCGACTGACCAGACATCTATAGCTGTAGAATAGCGCTTCCATAAATATTGCATTCGGAAGATTGAAACCTCTGGGGCTCTATACCATCTTGTTGCAATATAATCTGTCATCACTGCTGACTAAGTTTAGAAGTAGGGGATGTCTGCTCTCGCCAAACCAAAATCACAGATCTTCAAATCGCAATTGCTGTTCACCAACAGGTTTCTTGGCTTCAGATCTCTGTGTAAGATACCTGCAGAGTGGATATACTTGAGTCCTCTCAATACATAATCATCATCACTAAGAAGAACTGGATGTGATAGATACTTTTAATAAGAATGAATCATAAAATATATCTATGATCATCTGAGAGTGGCTAATTAGACTTGATGATTTGAGCCAGGTCAGTTTCCATAAGTTCATTTACTACATAGATTTCCTTAAAACTCTCTCTTGAGCTTGGCTTCAGGATAGTTTTAACCCCAATAACATTATCATGCTGCAGTAGTCTCATGATTTTAAGCTCTCTGAGGGTTCTTTACGCGAAAACCTTGTGATTATCACCATACATTAAAACGATGATGATAATTTTATAGTGCTCAAATGCCTTTTCAATCTTCTTAATAGCGACCAAATTATTTTCTGGGTCCTCTGCCTCTAAGTCCTTAGCTGCCACCACAACTCCATATGCTCCAGATCCTACTGGATCGATAATTTCGTATCTCTTGTCTACTTCGAATTTGGATCCGAGCACCATGTAAGTGTTAGTTTCACTTGTTGAAGAATGGATCTTTACCTCTTCCTTGGGTGCACTCATTTATATTCTAACTTAAAATAATATGATATTATAGCTTTCTCAAGGCACCACCTTATAATTAATTTTCATCTATAAAGCCAAAGTTTAAAGGTTGAACTTCTCAAAATCTCTGAATTTAAAAAGAAAAGAGCACATAACATCTTTCATTAAGTGCATTGAAGGAATTAGAAGATTAAATGAACATTTATGATTATAATATCACTTAAGAAGTAAGTTCTCGAATCTCTATTTCAAAACAGACTTTTACCTATTTATTAGAAGAGTCATCAGTTAAATTATTCTCTTGACAATCACCTCCATGTATTACTATATCTCAGTGATCACTCTTGTATTAAATTCATTCTGCATTAAAAATTAGAAGGATACTTAGCTTTTCTTGCCTTCATCTGGGAATCTGAACAGAGGTATATTTAGAGAGTGTGAGAAATACAAAGTCTTCGTAAGTTCTTTCTTGAACTCTTAGTAGCTAGCAAAAGTCTGGGCCATGTTCTTAAGCTGCGGAAATGAGGACAAGTTCTTCTCAAACAGGTTCACAAAAGCATAGTAGATTATCGCTGAGATGAGTGTAAAACATTTTGCTCTCTTCTTATTGAAATCAGTATTCAAGTCTTCATGAAGCAAGACTTTCCTGATTAAAACTTTCTCAAAAAGGAGAAAGCCAATAAGAACAAACTTCGTCTTATCATCAGAAAATAAGAGAGCTCCATAGTTATCTGCTTGAAGTAGAATTTCACACTCTAACTTATTTAGAAATTCAAAAGGAATGTAAGCTCCTGTTTTCGTCAGGAAAATAAAGAACTATACAATTGGAGCTGGCAATGTATGAGAATGAGAGCATTCAAAAAGCAGTTTTAAAATGTTCTTAGCTCTTATTGCGGCAATCTGAAATCGATATAAAGCTTCATTCTGATCTAAATCAGACTCATCATAGTTCAAATTTTAGCCTTGAGGATTATAAATTGTCTTAAGGAAAGAATGCGTATTGTTGATTATCCAAGTTCGCAAAACCTTTTCGTAGATGAAAATTGATTTAGTCATTAGCTTAACAAGTTTCCCTTTATGCTTGATTCTAATTTTTCTTATATCTTTCAGAATAAGAGTTATTCTTCCTATTGCCCATCCTAATCCTCTTAATTTCCCTATTCTAGACACCCATATTTCGTTTAGCCTTATCTTACTGAGTAAATTATGAACTTATAAGATATTCCTAACTTAAATCTCTCCTATTTCCCTTTCAATCTCTAATCTTATCCTCTACTCTATTATAGCCAAATTATCATTGTCGCTACTTGCTTGATATTTCAGCATGAATTTATAGTATTGATCATTATACTTCTCAGGGATACTTTTTATTGGTAAAATAGGAGTAGAGCCTAAGTGCTTTTTGAATTCATTTCTGAGTTAGGTTGTGCTTTTCTCAACCTGATCACTCTTTATTCTCAATCTCTATTGCAAAGCTCCGCCTATTAGTTGCTCTGTCCTAGTCTTTAAATTCTCAACGGGCAAGTCGAACATAGGGATCTATGACTATACAGATCGAGTCTTTTCAAACTAAAACTAGAATAACCAAGGATTATATTTCAGGGTTTGAAAAATTTCTGCCGTGTGTATCTTAATGTCCTTCATAGTTAATTCGAAGAACCTTTTATAAAGGAGGCTTCTTATGACTTTAAGTTAACTAGGGATTTTAGTTTTGCTTGTAAACTGGAGGTTTACCAAAGAGCTTAAGTTAAGATTTAAGAGATTCCTGAGTTGGCAAAGTTTGATCTCTGATTGAAATTGAAGTACTATCCGTTCTATTTTCGATTTAAATACTTTACTATGATTTCTAAAAGTCTTTGATTCTTGAAATTTATCTAGATAATTGAAACTTTCTAGCTAAGAGAGCTTGAGTTTATTAAGATAGAACCTAAATTTTATTGTCGCTATGAGCTAATTTTTCTAAAGCTTGATTATTCTATTGAGACAATCCTTCTCCTATTTTTGGGTTTGAGTTTTTCATTTAAGGACTCATAAATCTAAAGCTGACCTAAGGAGTGTAAATTAATAAATTAGAATAAAAAGTGTTAAGCACTTAATTTTAAGTTTCTATCGTTCTATCTCTGAATATATTTTTATCCTATTGTTGTTTTATGATTTAGAGCGGCTCTTCTTAATTTCTTGATTTTTAATTCCCATAATATTATCTAGTAGGATTCATACTGCTTGCAATTTTCAATTCGTGCTCTTTCAAAATTCTAAGCTAATTTTCGAAAATCTCAGGATTCTTAAAGCTTACTTGACTAGGGCTCTTACTATAGTTATCCGAAATCATTCTTCTATCATCTTAAGTCCTCATAAATTCCGACCCTATATTGAATCCTACATCCTGCAGTGGCTGAAAAATTGAAGCTGAAAGATTTTTCTTCTATTCAGTGTGATTAAAATGTTCTTGACTCTCAAATTCTAGATGCGAGTAAACCTTCTCGGGAGATTTCGGGAGAAACGAGCTTGCAAAAGAGTGAGACTGCGAATTCAAATTTATTTGAGGAGAGGTTATAATCCTGTTCTATTTAATTATCTGCTAGCTGCTTCCAGGTTTAGAATTGAAGAGCTAAATTTTGAATTTTGGTTCTTTCTCGTTTTCATCCATGGAGTTGAAATTCCTTCTGGGCTATTTATTATTGAGTTTAAACAGCGAAGGTGCATGAGCATGCCTTTTATAGATTAAGTCTTTGTTGCTCATGCTGTTTGCTACTGAGTTGAAAGCAGAGTTAGCAATTTCATTTTAAGCAATAGGAGTGATAGGAAGGGACATCATTAAATTCTGACTTGGATCTCTCGAATGACCTGCAAACTTCTAAGACTGGTAAGCTGGAGAAAAATTAAAAAATAAACTATTTAAGAAGAAAAGTTTGAGTAATTTAACTAATCCTCAGCAATTTAAGACTGATCAAGCACTTAAGACACGCTAACTGCAGCAGCAGAACTTTCGTTTTATGTCCTTATTTGTCCTATCTCTGAAGAACTTTAGCCAAACATTAAATTTCTCCTCTTCTGGATGTTAGCGCTTATGAGATTTTTGTAAAGAGCATTTTTATCTATGATGGGTGGAGTTTTAGGCGGCAAAGTAGGCGTTTAAATAAAACCTGAGCTGGATTCTCAGCTGTAGAGTGGCTGTTTTCGATTATGGTCTGAACTTGTAAATTGATTATCCATGATTAAATAAAATGTATTCTTTTTAATGAGTTTATATGTATAAAAAAGTAATGTCAAAGAAGCTTTATCGAATTTCTGATAATAATTAATTTCCATTTAATTGCAAGTAGTTAAAAGATTTGTGATTAATTTATTTGTTAAATTGAGGGTAATGCTGTTTGTAATAAATTTAAATATGAATATTTCTTAGTCTTATTTAAACTTAGGCAAGCCAAAAGAATGCATGCTCTAAGTGGGAAATAAAAAGATCTCTCTCCTGAACAAGGTGACCATAATTGGAAGGAATCCAAATGCAACCGTGCACATAAATGACTAGTCGATTGCGAAAGAGCATGCAATAATTTAGTTCGATGAAAACTTTGAAGCTCCGTAGCTTATGTAAGTACTAGAATACAACTTGTATTGTTGAATATTGTTTGGACTGTTTCATGTAGTGACAAAGGATCAGTAAATGGCTGCAGTGTGAATGGACGCAAGATAGAAAAGAATGGATCAGCATAGCTACAACATAATGACACTATTAAGTTTGGCAAGTGTAAGTCTACTTCTTTTTTCTTTTGCTATATTGAAATGTTTTATTAGATATTCCTGAGTATAAGTTCATAGCTCCACATCTAATTAGTAATTAGAATAACTAAGATGCGAGTAGAGAAAGTGGCTTCGACTAAAGAATAAGGTTCGTGACAGATCAGCCTCTTTCCTATGCTACTTTTGACCATTTGTCTGGACAGCCAATTCACAACATTTCTAACTCTGGTATTGGCTAAGATCCATTGAGACAGTCAAAGAATCCATTTGAGAAGAACTATGTTGGAAATTACGCTAAGTCTTTGGAGGAATTTGAATCTCCCGCAAAAGATGGTGGTTTCAAGAATCAGCCGCAGTTGGATTTAATGGACAGCCTTAACTAAAGATTGCCTATTAATCAAATGGGGAATTATTAAGATAATTTTATCTTTAATTTTATAATGGGTAATCAGGCTACTTTTAAGAATCCTTTGCAGTTTCCTTAGTAATTCCATCCGTAGGCAAACATTTCTTTGGAGGATAGATTGAGGCACTCTGAAGCTAATCTACAACCACTCCTGGACAATTAAAGGCAATTTTTAGAGGAAAAAGTAGCGGAGTCGATGTTGAGGGATCGCAAGCATGCTCTAGATAAAGAACTGTCTGTGAAATAGATAGTAGATGGAGAAAGAAAAATAGTAGAAGAACGTTTCAAAGGGGATATAGATCAACTTACTACTCATAATTTAAGGTAAAAGCAGCAATTAGAATAATAGACAGTAGCAGTTAAGAATAAGAATGAGAAACTGCAGAGAGTGCTCGTTGAGAAAGAGGCAACTTTGCTCGAGCTATAAAGCATGAACGCTAAATTGTCAAATGAGCTAAAAAATATTCAAATTATAAAAGCTTGTTATAATTTAAATATGGCAGATGCAAGGGAAATTTCTGAGGCTAAGCTGAGAGCATTAGAGCTGTATACATCTGAATTACAAGGCAAGTGTGATAGTCTTTAACAATAGGACTAAGAGAAGGCCTAGGCTTTATAAGAGCTGCTTCAAAATGATTTACCGGCTAGACTTGTTGAATACAAGCGTTAAATTCAGCACTTGAGAGATGTTCTTGTTTCCAAGGAAAAGGAAAAGGAGCAGTTCTTATAAAATTTTGAACTAGGAGCCTCCGAGTTCTATTCTAAGTCTCTCCAATAGCTTTATAATTCTGTTTATAAATTTATCTCTCCTAGAGAAGCAAGCTAGTGATCTTCTGAAGCTGCAAAAGACGATTGAAGAATATGAAAGGAGGCAGCAGCTGTGTGAAAAGAAATGGAGCGAGCTATTGAAGGAGAATCAGTTAAATTGGGAATAAGCTCAAGTCTATAAGGAGCAACTCGAAAAGCAGAGAGAATCTTACAACTGAATATAATTACTTGTTATTTATAACAGGTTACTAACTATGACTGAAAGAAGAGTAATCTAGGCAAACAACGCCATAGCCTTAGCTTACTCTGAATAAGGAGATGAGGAGAAACGATAGGCAGCTGAATTTTTATCAAGCCAGATCTATCAGTTGTATGAAGAAAGAAGAGCACTTCTGTCTGAGAAGGATTAATTACAAATTGCAAACAACGAGCTTTAGAGGCTGAATGCCGCTGTTCGCGTTGACTTAGAAAAGTATCGTGCTTTGATATAATGATTTAATGAATTATTAATTATTACTGATTTGATAGCAGAGGATACAAAATTCATTTATCAGCTAATTTTTTATTAGATCCTACTGGCCACTCTGGCTAATTGATATAGCGAGTTGAAGAGCTTTAGGATTTGTTGATCCAACAAAGGCAGATGACTGACGTCTCACTGATAGTGGACTCTCATGCCTAGATCCGATCTCTAAATGTTGAACTTGCCAAGAAGACCAAGTTAATTGATGACTTGAAAATAAAGTTACAGCATTTCACCTCAACCAAGCGTCCTCAAGACATTAATTTTTGATTTTCATCTAATCGTCGTTTATTAAGTAGGATGAGGATGTTTTAGAGTACATGGTAGGAATAGTGAAAGAGAAAGACAGAGTAATTGAAGAGTAGTAGTTCAAAATCACTCAGTTAGTTGTAAGTTAAGATCATTTATTAATTACCTTCATAATAGAAAAGAGAGCAAGACTTGAGGGAGAAAGTTGAAAGATACGAGTTCATCTATGAAGGTACCAATCCATAGAATTCAAATTAGAGATATGAAAGAGGGTAGAACGAAGGTGGAGCCAAGCCAGGCATTTCAGTCGCAGCATATGCGAATACTAAGGATGAAGTTATCAAAGAGATCAACAAGATCACTAATTAATATATTGAACTACTTATGTAAGATGAAAGGTGCAGGTGCTCCTGGATAAGGTCTGACCGGAGGAGATGGCCTTTCTGCACATAGCTTTAGAAGCTTTGCTCCTCCTATAATTAAATTTCTTTTAAAACTGAATATCTAATTTATAGTGATAGACTCCACGGCCCACAAACTATGGGCTCTGGTCTAAATATGAGAGAGCAGAAAGAAAAGAATGACTGGCTCTACTTTTGATTTTTTAATTTTCCCCCCTATCAATCAATTTATCATAAAGTTATTTATAGCACGGAGTGCAGAGGATGATGATTAATTTATATTTTAGTTCTAAAGGAAGAATAATAAATGGGTTAGAGAAACTCTTTGATTAATGGTCTAAATCAGCACCAAATCGTAAGAAAAGAAAAAAAACGTTTATGATAGTGTGTAGAGAGAATACCTCAGGATTCAATAATTACTAGAGGAAGTGGACAACTATGAACTCTCTAACTACGAGACCATTCTATCACATCCCGACTTAAGCACAATGAGATTCACTAATGTAAGTTTCTCATCACGATTAAATGGAGTCGTTTCATCACGATTTATTCGCACATAAAGAGAATAAAGAGAGGAATGAGTTCTTTTGAGAAATTAGGTTTACTAATTAGTCTGTGCAAGACAACTATTCGCTTTATATATGTCTATCATAAACTGAAAGATATTTAGTTGATGTTAAGTTTCATGAGTTATGCAGCGCTTGTGCAAAACAAGAACTTTCTCGTTTACACGCTTCTTTAGGCTCAACTTATTGACTCTTCTAATTTTGTAAGAACAGCACTGCAAATATATTTTTGAGCTTAAACTATCAATAGAAATTGAAAGGAGGATTTTAAAGAGAAGAGAGCTTGAGAGGGAGTTCTTCGCAAATTTAGCGCTAAGGATCTAATAGGCCAAATAGAAACTAATAGCAGAGCGGCGAGAGTTACAAAATCAAAATTGCCAATAATCATGAGGTGAGAAATTAAGAGTGTTATAAATTGTACTCATCATTTGATTTAGAGAGATCAAGTCATCAAAAGTCTCAATGAAAAGGATAGGTTTATTTTAGAAGATAGTGATCTTTAAATATAAATTGTTTGGAAACTCAATTTTGCATATTTGCGCTTTGTTAAATGACATCTCCATAACTGAAATGATTCTCTCTTCTATTCCGCAAAGTCAGATTGATCTGAGCAACGAAAACTATAAAGGCCACATGGCTTTCTAACTCGCAATTATTTACGACAACTATGATACAGCTGCTCTTTTAATTCCCTAAGAGTATTTGAAAGAGCATAACTTATTTCTATTTTTAAGCACCCTTCAATTCAGAATTAGATTCAGAGAAGGATCAGAGGTTAGCAAAATACAGCTTTGAATGGTGGCAACAGCTAATCGATGGAGCCGAAGATAAAAGTTGAAGTAGGCTTTTAAAAGAATTAAAGTTCAAGTGCTCAAAATACTTACCACAAATATTCTATTTATAGAAAGTATTAATTTAATACTGGAAATGCTAGATAATCTTAGAGAGGAAAAGGAGGGAGCTAGCTTCCATTTTAGAACTAAGAAAGCAACCGGAGTTAAGAATGGGATTCGATTGACAAGGCCATCTAAGATGAAGAAGAGTTGATGTAAGAAATTAAACGAGACGACTGGGACGCTCCTATAAATGTCAAAAACCTGAATTCTCAAATTAACAACCTCAATCACATCACATAAATGAATCAGTAAAGTAACAGAACGGACTAGATCCCAAATGATGCTTTACATATATATTTAGGTAAAAATATAAAATGAAATAACTGAGTTAGATCACGTAGTGGTGAATATGCTAGCAAGAGATGGTAACTTTGATCGCTAGAGCGTTATATAAAAATACTCTCGCTTCAAGAACGCAATTATAAACTAAGGAAGCTAGTCCTAATTAATGAACGAGGTGTCTTCGAGGCTTGACTAGACTTGGGACTAATAACGTGGCTCACCGAGAAATAATGGCCATTCGATGTTGAATGACAGCAATCCTAAAAGAGGGGACATGAGTTTAAATAGCAAGAGCTATTATAACATCTCTGCTCAGGAGATTAACTACGAATCGACTGTTGATTAGATACTCCAGAGCAAAAACTATCTCTAAAATAAAATAAACAACTAGCAAAATGTCCTACTTAAGAGTAGGCAAAGATGATTTCTTAAAGAAGTAAGGCTTAGGATGTCTTGCTCTAATAATTTTCTCTCTCTCTCTAAGTTATTAAACTGATGATGATCATACTATAGAAGAATCAATTTTACCTTGAAATATAATATCATTCAACATCATCATCTTAGACTAAGTCCATGTGGTCGTAGTAATCCAATTCATTAATTAAGAAGTCTTGGCTGAGTCTCCAGATCTGCATAGTTGAATTAGTGCTGCAACTAACAACTAGGTTCTGCTCATCTTCATAGGGGCTCCAAGCAATATCCTCAATATTGTCCTTCTGGTGCATCTCATGAGAGAAAAGCATCTCTGGAGGGCCATCTTCATAGTCATGTCTAGCCTGCTCCTCTCCCGTCTTTGAGTGATCCCATAGGACCTTAACTTAAAGAATATTATCTTAAGATATAGGATGACTCTGCCGTCTGCAGATGAAGAGATGAAGAAGTTCTCAGAATGAGGAGACCATTCAAGCTAGCTCACTTGCTCTTTATGTATGTAGAGGTCGTTTATGAACTCCTTAGGCATTCTCAAATCCCAAATGTGGATTGCTCCACTCTTTTCCCCTCCAGTTGCAAACAAAAACTCAAGTTTATGGTTGAAGCTGATTGTGAACAGATCATCTTCAGAAGCTTTGAAGCAGTGAGCAAACTTTTGGGGATTTCTTAAATCCCAAATCTTGTAGTGCCCATCATCAGAGGCTGTCCCAAAGATATCTGCTTAGAGATTAGAAAACTTCAGATCATTAATCGTGTTCTCATGAGCTTGCTCGATCTTTACAAAAGGGAGTGATTAATCTTCTTCTTGCTTGGATTCTTCATTCACATCCCAAACACATATAGTCGAGCCTGTCGCAGCTGCCAGTACACCTCTTCTCTGGGAATTCCAGCTTATACCGAAACCCTCCTCTTCTAAGCCCTTTAGAGCTTAGAAGTCACCTTGAGGATTTGAGGATCCATTATTCTTGTAAATAAAGATATCACCTGTGTTACCCAGAGATGCAATCACTGAACTATCCTGCTTCATAGCTCTAGCTTTATTGACTTCGCCTTAGTGGTTGAATTCTTTGACAATTCTCAGTCTCGACCAGTCCTTTGGAAGTTTGGAAGTGTCAAGTACAGACTTTTAACTCTGGTTAACTTTAGGGACTCTCACTTCTCCGATGTATATGGTATCATTCCCTACAAGATCGCCATACTCCTCATCGAAGTGAGTGCCCAACAAGAAAGATTGTATATAGAACTGAGATGAGAACTCTGGCTCCTCCCGCCTTTGAGGCAACCATTGGATTGTGTGAGTGGTGCACTTCAGAGAATTCTGGATGAAGATCTCATAAGTCATCTTAGCATAATTCAATATTGATTTAATTATAAACGAGCATTTTCCATAAGATCTTCTTGCTCTAAAGGTTCCTCATCCTCCTACTAGGAGTTCATATCTCCCCCTCCTCCAAAGCCACTCATTAGATTTTGCAAGCCTGAGTTTCCAAGCTGCCTGAATAGATCCTCCATGATTGTGTAATTAGTTTGCTGATATTTCAAATTATAATATCCCGCGGAATTTTTTTGCAAGAAGGAGCTAATACTTAAAATTCAAGAAGGATCTTAACTCTTAGTATCCAATAGAAATTTTATAATATTGTAGAAATCAGAATGAAGTGTAAAATTGAAATTATCAAATTAAATTTTCAATTTAATTTGGGGAAATTTTTTTGACCAATTTAATTTACACCTACCGCACAACCTTGAAAATTTTAAATCATACTTGTATATTTATTTGCCCCTGATCTGAAACAATACTTATTTAATGGCTTTAACATACTATAATATTGCTTCATTTCTAATTTTTTATCGCAGCTATTTAAAATAAATAAGAGCGATTTCTAGAAATAACTCAATATTATATAATTATTACCAATATGCACAACCCTAAAACCCATCTTTTCTTATTCAGAAAATGAAAATGGATTATTAGATTGCTTGTACTTAGATATATCTGCGTCTTATGCATGAATGGCTTTCGCCTGCGAAAATATAGAAAGAATGCATCTTATGGGCTCTAGGCGCTGATTTTTC
>JAJKFJ010021109.1:0-18320 GCA_027382625.1 Tetmemena sp. SeJ-2015
TAATTCGGCCGCCGAGAGTATTCAATATCAAAATATTCACTTTCTTCTAATAACAAAAGCGTATTTTAAGAAACAAAAGTTATTAAAGAAATAAAAATATAAATTAAGTATTTCATTTACTTCTCTTTAGTTCATAAAGATCTAAAAAATTTTATTTTCCTTTCTTTTAAATACAAATATTAAAATCATAAATGACTAAAAATTAAACTAAGTTCCAATGATTGAGATAGAAGAGAGGTTTACAAAATACAAAATTAAAAAAGTCAAATAATTAATCAAAGAAATCAATGATAAGGAAAATTTAAAGAGATCTAATAAACTTATTTTAGTGAAATAAACAAATGATGAAGAAGGAATGATGGCAAGTGGATTCAGGGCCAAAATGCGAATTTTTAAAATTAGCAAATATTTTAATTTTAAACTTAAAATATCTGATTATTTAAGCGTGACTTTAAAATCTTTATCATATTATTTTGTATTCCAAGTAAAGATCTCAGGTGGGCAGAGCAGCGGATGGACTGATAGCTTCTCCATCCATGCAGAATCACTTCTCGGGGCATCCAGTCCTCACATCCAGCAACATTCGCCAAGTGCGAAAGCACTATCCCCACATCATGTGGGGACAGGCGAATGCCTTACTGAGAGCTCGAAAGAGCTTTCATGGGTTGATCTCAACCCAGGAAGGGCGCGGATGCATTGGGATACAGAGAGACATCCGCGATAGCATGCAGATTCAGAGCAGGGACAGGGAGGCAGAGCTCAGATCCGCATCTTAAGTTTCATGCCGACCCAAAGAAGAGGGAGAAAGCATGTACCCTTGAGCTTCAAATGCAGATCAATTCCTACAGCAAGCAGAGGTAAGCTCATCACAAACTGACTCTTGAAGGCTTAGATCAACCTGCAAGCTCCATAAGAAGCTCAGATCCTCGAGCAGAGCTGTCTTTAACCTATTCTTAAACTGAGGGCGTGAAGTCAGGGTGCCTCATCCTGGAGCTGATGCGAGCTGTAGAAGGAGAGAACAGCATACGAATATAGAAGGTCAGATGCAACTTCTTGAGCTCCACAAAGAAGCAAAGAAGTGGAAGAACTCAAGGAAGAAATTTTATAATAACCCCCAAATCTCACAATAGAGCGCAACTTATAAAATCAAATAAAAGTGAAAATCAGATAAAATCAAATCCGTACTACTTTGAGATCGCAGTTGGGAAATGATAATCTTAGTTGGAGGACTGTCCGAATGATTTCACTTCACGCTATGAGAAGTAGCAGAGGACTCATCAACTTATA
Organism: Tetmemena sp. SeJ-2015; assembly: GCA_027382625.1. Taxonomy (NCBI): domain Eukaryota; phylum Ciliophora; class Spirotrichea; order Sporadotrichida; family Oxytrichidae; genus Tetmemena; species Tetmemena sp. SeJ-2015. The sequence goes on from JAJKFJ010021109.1 coordinate 1,288, forward strand.
CAATGCGTAGAACCATTCCCATTCCAGGGCTTATCTCAACTTGTGTGAGACCTCCTATGGAGCTCCTCGTTCAAATCAAGGTTCACAGCTGCACTAGAAGAAGAAAGCCTTGACCACGCAGACCTTTTAGTATTAAAGAGAAGTTGAGCGCCTTCCAAGCTTCTTGTATTTGCGCGAGAAGAGAGTGCCTACAAATTCTAGAAGTTAGAGCAGAGAGTAGTTAAGGAATGCATAGCTAGCAACCAATATAAAGAGAACAAACTCTTTTAAGTAGAGTAGCTTTTGTATTCTGGGCTTGCTTCACCTCTGATATAGAGGATCTCCTATCCTGTTATGAGTGAATAGCTGCGATGAGCATCCCATCCTGATGGCTTTACACTGGGGATACCTTCAAAGGATTCGAATCGACAGCAATCAACATCAGAAGACCTCTCCAAGAAGAGGAAGCATCTCCTACAGACGTGGAAGGAGTTTCTAGGACGAGAGCGCAAGGAGGAAGGACTTTTTCACTTCTCATCAGTAATCAAACCCCATAATATGATAAGAAAGTAAAAATAAGTTGTGTATAATTAATTTCTTTATTAATACTTATAATCATGCGAGTCAAACGCGAAATTACTCAAAAATAACTACATGATCCATCCTATCTCAGTTTCATTTTGACTCTAAGGTATGGATGTAGTCACCCTTATCAGTAGTAATAGCCAGTTCTCAACATCAACTCCATCGCAAAAATGTTGAGGGCGCCAGCGCGCACTATACTCTCGCATTTGAAAGTTGCTTTGCAGATGAGAAAGTTAGTAGTTGCAGCTGTTCCTCATCGCACTTCTAAGTTTCGTGCACATCAATTATTTGATTGATCCTCAATCTCTTCGCACTAAGCGCACTTCAGTTTGGAGTAGCGCGCGAAGATCTTCCATAGATAGTTTCCTTATCTCAAGATCTCTCGTAGACTGTAGCAAACATCTATCGTTGAAATGGCATAACGTACAAAAAATGTGAATCGAGTGAAGCGCGTTATAGACTTCACTAAGCCATTTTAATTATAATAATCTGAAATATATTATCACTGCTCAGGTGTAGAGGGGATAGCGTGAAGTTTGTATGTGCTGACGAAGCTGTGTTCACACACAACACCTTCATGAAGAAGAGTTGGTACAAGAAGCACGATAACCATAGAAGTTTACGAGTAGAAAGTAAATATAACTACAATGCGTTACTTGCAGGAATCAGACGAAGACTCAGGCTTAGAAGCTTATGTCCTTATCCTCGCTCTATCAGCGAGAGCAGTATGTTGCGTTCCTTAAGAAGCTCAGAGAGAAGATCACAGACGGTGAGATCGTTCTACTCGTTGACAACCTCAGCGTACACAAGACAAAGGAAGGAAGCGAAGAAGGCATACGCTGAGTTGAACATCACTCCTTTTTAATGTTCCATACTCGCCAGAGTTCAGCGGCATTGAGTTTTATTGTAACTTAGTTAAGGAACACTATAAGAAGCTGCTGCTCTATCACTTGATGCATGATTAAGCTATCGATACAGAGGATTTAATAGTGAGTAGTTGTAAGAGAGTGGAAGAAGAGAAGGCAAAGTTATGTGCGAGATAAGGTAGAGTGAATATTTAGGAAAAGTATTTAAGCTTAACTTAATGACTTAATCACTTTTGCTTATCTGGGAAGAAGGGATTCTTAAGAGTTCCTTATCTCTCTTCTGTTGGGCCAGATGGACCTAGCTTTCTCATCTTCGAACCTGCTCCCGCATCTATGTGCATCTCGTCGTCCCAAGTTTGTATAGTGATAGACGCTTGCTCACCTCGATGCTTGTATTTGCTTCGTGCTCTGAATACTTGCTCTCTCCTTCATTAAGTAGATGCCAAAGCCAGGTTTCTCTACACAGTTAAACTCTAAAACTTACTAGAGAAGTAGGGATACTTCTGAAGCTGCTCAAACCATTCGTCGCTGATAACTATTCCTTGCTTCTTTGGGTCGTTCTCCTCTACTTAGAATCTCTTCCTGTGTGCATCTTCAATGATCTCTTTGAGGTACTCTGCACGTACAGTAGCAAGGACGCCAAAGAAGAACCTTCGTTCTGGCAACTTGTTTGAGAGTTGTTCTCATTGCAAACCTGAAGCAGAGACGGGCTGAGTCGAGTGAGAGAGGCCTAGGAGATTCTCACCATCTCATTTGCAGCATAAAGCCCGCTTGAAGGAGAGGAGATTCGACAGCAGCATGCTTAGGATCCCCCAGTATCGGTCACTTAGTTGAGCTGGTTGAGTTGTGCCCACTTATTGCGGCTTGAGCAGAGCCTTGTCCAATTTGATATGAGGAGAGGAACTGGTGATCTTGATACTTACTTTCTCTTCAAAGGAGATAGATTGAGTATCTAGATAACCCTAGGAATTTTCCTCTCTATACTGTATGGCTTTGAAATATGCTTCAGCAAGATTGCGCGGTGGCTCTTCTATACCCGGGTCACTGGAGCTTGTCCGGGAGATGAGGGCGAAAAGCTAACCGGACTCACCAACCGCCGTTAGAAGGAGGGCTTAGGAGAAGTGCTGCGCCATTGTGTTACCTAATCACGAGCTTGGCCAGCCGGATGTGCTCGAAGATGGATGAATGTCTGCCGAGGAGTCACTTAAAAAACACTGGATTGATAGCGCCTCGGGTTGTAGGAGGGGACATTTGCAAGTCGGGCCCAGATCCGCATGGCCATTAACGAAGTGGGAGTCGGAGACTTGTGAGAAAGGTGGCGCATGCTGTCTTGAGGAGCAGTTTAGCTGAGGGGACTGGCCATAGTCCTCTCGAGTGGGGGAAATGCCTTCATGCTCTTGAGAAAGGGGCGCTCTCATGGAGTGTGAGGAGAGTTTTAAAGAGAGTTCTTTGACTTTCATTTCTTTATTCAAAAAAGTTGAAAATAGCCCCTTTTGAAGTAGGAAATTTAAAATAAACCCCTTGCTTTCTCACCTCCCCTTTTGATTTAGATATTTAAATTATCTAAGTTAATAAAATAAGGGGAGGCTCGTCAAACATGGATATCTCTAATTTACAACTGAGGATGCTAGGACGCTCTCAGCATGCATCAACTGCTTCGCATCAGGAAGAAATCCTGTCATACATGATCAGAGGATAGAAGCTGAGAGTTGAGCAGCTATATGCGATGACGAAGGGCAAGAAACCTGAGAGGCATATTTGGAAAATCTTTTTTTTTTGGGATTATTTTTCGATTTGGTTTTGAATTGGGGGGTTTAAATCTTTTGGCCTTTTCACGTTTAAAAAAATTTGAATTTTATCCCCTTTATCTTTCTCACCTTGGATAACTGGGGTTTTGGGGTTTATAACTATTCATTAGATAACAAATAATATCACTAAATAACAGACTCGATATATTTAATTAAAAGTTTTATTTTTTTATTAAAGAGCAAATAAAATTAAGATTCAAATTTCCCGATCCATTAGATTATACAAAATTAATTCAATAAAATTAGTTGAATTAGTTAAAAATTTAATTTCAGGAATGTATAAAGACTCTAATTTAAAATGTGCTTCTTCATAAAATACTTAAATTTGAGAATAGCCCTCAAATTATGAAAAGAATTTCGAATTTCTTTCTAAATACAAACAAATAAAATAAAAAAAAATTAAAAAATTTTAAATTTTAAACTTTTAAAAAAAATTTTGCTTTAAATTTTGATTTTTTTGAAAATTTTAGAATCGATGATAAACTATATCTCATGGTTTCTTATTCTATGCTTATCGCTTTTGAAACAATCTGAACAAACTAAAATAACTTTTGAGAACTTAGTTGTCGATCCTTCTTATTTCACAGTCAATAGAACTAATGATCGGATCTACTTTTAAAGCACTGCCTCCGACAAATAAGTCTTAATTAGGAATTGTACTTTCACGTGCATCTCAAATCTGGATATTCAAAACTTTAATTTCCTAAATTTCGCTTAAAATGAAGTACCACAAACTATTTTAAATTGTATGATCGTAGTTTTAAAAATTAAACTTCTTTACACTCTACTTTATTCAAAATCTGGAATTCTCCAAACTTCACAGTAATTAATTCTACATTTAGCAATTGCATCAACGCTGAAAGAGGTGCTATCTTTGATTTGGTAAATACAATTTAAAAATAAATTTTGTATTTAAATAAATACTACTGCTTCGATTGTAAATTGTACTTTCCAGAATAATTCCGCTAAAATTGGAGGAGCAATTTATTTGGAGTCTGGATCCATTTCCATGATGAAACTATAATTTACCCACAATGTTGCTTTCGAAGGTGGAAGTATTTATTTTAAAAACTAAATACATGCAATCATTTCAGATAACTCATCTTTAAATAATTAGCAACTCAAATATTTTTACCTTTTTAATTTACGATTGTAGAAAAATTATATGCCTAAAGTGCTGGTGGATTTATTTATACAGGGAGTGAAGATGTAGGTAACTCATCACCTTCTAACGTTTAGATAGTAATAAAAGATGGCTTTAAGGTTTAATAAATATTCTCTTAAGCAATATCTATAAGTTCATCAAGCGCAGTTATAAATATTTTAATATTTAATCTATGTAATTTAATTTCTTAAAGAGGTTTAGAAATATAGGATGCACATTTTGATCTATTTTAATCTTAAAAAAGCTTAGAAAATGTAATTATCGAAGGGACAGATGCTGAAATGAAAAGCTTAATCTATATTTAATTGCTCATAAAAAAAATACTTTTTATTAAGTTTCCTTTAAGAATAAAACAAATACGAAATAATTCAAAAAAAAACATATTTATAATTAAAAAAAAGTACTTTATAGTCTTCAAAAGTTTAGTTAAATGGATAAATAAAATATATTGAGAATCCTTCCAAAGTCCTGGTTTCTAATTCAAATTTTTACTTCTAGAATTTAGCTAACAAATCCTTCCTTAATAATATTTTCTAATTCTTAGATGCAACTGAGGACACAGAAATTTAATTTTAAGGGAATTTATTTAAAGGGGAAAGTAATTAAATATCAGAGTCAGATTTACTATCTAGCTGCTATTTCTATCAATAAAATCTTAGCAAGAGCTCTTATTTAAATTAAATTTTACCTCGTAAAGAAATTAAGAATTCAATTTCTTTATAATCTATAATTGCATCAAGAATTAGAATTTAATTGCAATAAATTTTTTAAAAAGGTATTAAAATTAATAATTTCACTTCAAAAACTGCCGTATAAGTTTTAAATTTAAAATTAAATAAAAGAAGCTCACCCATATTATACTTTAAGAGGGAGGGCAGTTCAATTCAAATAATAATAGATTTATAGGACTGAATACCGGAAATGCTGGATCTATAATCAAAATGTAAGGAGGAAGTATATAGGATGATTCTTCAACTTATTCATTTCTAACTAGTGCGTTTGAAACAATCATTAATTGCAATGAATGCTAACAGACTGATATAGTAAATTCTATATTCGAAAGCACTATCTCCTGCTTGGCAGAGATATCACTCTTTACTTTCCAAAACCAGCAAGGAGACATCAATTTTTCCAATATTATTGCTCAATAAATTTTGAATTTAAATAGTTTATTTAAAATAGCAGCAATTATAAAATTAATACAAGCAGGAACTCTATGACTACATCTCTAATCTCATACCTCATATCAATTGAGTAGACTTATAATCATTACATTGACTTAAAGCTTGAGAGCTTCACACTTTATGATTAGGATTAGAATTTGAATGGTATTGATGGTTCGGAAATTGCTATAATACTTTTTTCAGAAGACTCTGATCTCAATAATCTTAATATAACTATTTATTAGTTTGCAATGATTTGTTTTTATAAAGAATTTAAATCTAATAGTCTTATTTAAATTAAAAAAAATTGATTAAGATATTTCAAATATAAAATATTTTAAGTTTAAAAATAGAATCTTTACATGGATTAAATAGATTTACAAGAGGAAATACATGTCTCAACTTTTAATAGTTTCAGCAGATGAGATAGTCTCAATTTCAAATATAAAAATTTATCATCTCGAAGATTTAAGGCAATAAATTATTATATTCTATTTAATAAATTTAAAATAAAATAAAGACTGTCAGATGATTCACTTGATAGTTTGATCGCTATTAAAGGGTTTGCACAACTTAAATTTATTTTTTTATTTTAACTTTCCATTGCAGATTTTTAGCTGGAATGCGAAGAAAATGAGAAGACATTTGAAGATTTAATTGTTTATCAATATTATTATATTTTGAGTGATTAAAAAATACCTCAATTAAATTATGCTAAAAGGTAAATAATATACTTTTAGCGACTTCAGAATATTGATTTTATTATTTTTAGTAAATTTGTTGTATTTTATAGGTATCTTAATTATAAGGAATTTATTTTTTATTCGTATCTTTGTTATAATTGAGCGAAAAGAATGATTTCCAGCCAAATTACTTCAATCCAATTATTAAAGCTCATGCTAAATTTAGTCTTTTTAATGTATAACTTTATAAAATGAATTTAATTTAAAATTATTTCAAAAAAGAGTTAATATGACAACTAATTTATTGTAATTATTTTAATTATGAAGAACTTTATCAAATTTTTAGTGAGGTATGCTGGTAAGGAGATGACTATGAGATATAATGCAGTGAATCAGAAGTGCTTCTTTAAAGACTACAAATTAGCAATTGTTACAATTTTGAAACCTCAGCCATACTCTAGTGCGAGAGCTGCAGAAACATAAACATCTTAGATTCAAATTTTACTTCAATATCCTAAGCTAATAAGCATAGCAAGGACAAGTCAGGACTATTTCAATATGATAAAGATCTTAAAGATATATTTCTATTATAATTTAAACATATAGATACTCTGATATAAGACACTAATTTTATGAACATTGTAACTGAAGGTGCCATGCTAATCGAATTTTAGCAAGTTCAAGGTACTTTTTAACTCAATCGATTTATTAAGTAACTTTAAAAATAAGTTAAAACATTAATATTTTTATAATCCAAAAATTCATAGTTTCATTAGAATATATATGTCTAGGTCAGTTATATGGAAGTAAAATCAGCAAGACAAAGAGTATGTAGATCATCTAGCAATTTTTAAATGAATCTACTTTTGGAAAGTCTCACCAATATAATTTGATAAATCATGGGCATGGGTAAATTCTGGAGTATAAAAGAGCCTTGCTAGAGCCTTTCTAGTTCCCTGGTCGTAGCACTAATACCTAAAAATTAGTACCCCACTTTTAATGCAAAAATTTAGAAATGTATGAAACGTTTTAGTGAGAGAAAGACTATCGTATTGCCTTAACAAGCTGAAGTTTCTTGGGAAAGTATAGTTAGGGCATAATCATTTTTCATTTTTCACATAATGTAGCTTAAAGATGGAAACTTACAAATTAAAGTCTCCAAGTATGACCAGAATGAATTAATTCTCTTCACTGTAATATTTGACACAACGAGATGAAGGTTTATGGTCTTTTCTTTGCCAAACAGAGTTCACTTCACCTTTGCTGCTCTTATTAAGTCGCGTTAGTAGGTCTAGTAGCAGTCTGAATAGTGACATCAAGGTAATCACTTTTGCGAAGTTGTGTTTGCAGGTAAGCATCTGATTTAGTAATGTTCAATGGTGTTAACTAATTCCTTTTAAATTCCAAATTCTATTTTTTTGTCTTACAGATTATATGAAATCGATGCCATATATCCTAAATACATTCAACATCAAAGAAAGGAGGTTTGTTTTCAGTTTCAGCATTTCTCGATTCTTAAAAACTCGATAGATCCATTAAACATATATTTAAGAGAATTGTTTTTTTATCATTTATACTTTACTTTAAATGATTATAATAAAATTAAGTTAAATTTCATTTTTAATGGAGGTGGCCAAAAATCGATTACATAAACTAATTTAACTGGGAAGGATGGGACAAAAATGTGAAATTATGGATTTCAAATTCAAATATCTAGCACATATCTTCAACGGATGTTTAATGTTTTAACAAGAAAAACCCGAACGAAATCCTTTTTGAGAACAATACTTTCTTTAATATCACAAATATCTTAAATGCAAAATTTAAAGTTTTTTATCACATCAGAAAAATCTGGGTCTATGATAAAGTAGGTGGGCCCAAGTCTGAGGAAGCCAGTGATGTTCGGAGTTACTATAAAGCAAAGTTTCGCTACTTATGGAGGAGTGCTTGACTTTGATTCTATCAAAGATGGACTCTCTCTAGTTATCGATGTTGAGTGCTACCCAGATGATGCAGAGGAGCTTAAAGCTATTCTAAAATTAATTTATTCTCAGGTTATTATTTCTACTATAGAATTAATTATTTACATTCTAATTAAGTTTGGACTTGAGATCAAATTCTTAAAATATATTAGATTAACTTTTTTTATTTCATTCATGAGCTTTAAAACAAAATATTATTCATTAACTCATTTAATAAATCTTCTTGAATTATTTCCTTTCAATACTTTTGAGTAAATGCTTACTTTGAAGTATAGGCACAGCTCATTCTTTTAAAATTCATAAATAAATTTCCGAAAATAAATATTCTAAATTCACCTTAATGCTATATTTAAAAGGTTAAATTAAATTTTTTAAAAAAATGTAGTTCTTAGCTATAAGGAGAATTTATGAGCAAATAAATATAGAATAGTCTACATTCAAGAATTGTATAACAATTGGCTAAGGTGCAGTATTGAATATCGGTGAGTATGCGGGAGATAAGGTTGAAAACTAGGAGTCTCTGATAATGCATAATTGCGAATTCAGTAATAATTTTGCTTATGAAGGGGGAGCAATATATCTTAAGTAAGGAGACTTTTACATAGTCAATGTTTCATTCGATAGGTAAATAAAATTTATTCTCTATTTAAGAATTAATATGCAAATAAATTTTGATAGCAACAGAGCTTATTTAGGAGGAGCCATGTCAATCGCTAAACCTTACTTAAAAAGCGAAGCTTATGAATTACAAGTAAGAGATATTCCTAAAACTAATCTTGTTAACCTAATTTAAGATATCAAAAATAAAGCTTATGATCTAAAGTAGTAGAACATAATCAAAATAAATTTATTTATTCCTAATCTTGAATTCATAATTTCAATTTTCTATTCCATAATTTATCTCTATTTGCTAGACTTTATTGAAAATACAATTCATTAACAATTTATGATGTGGAAAAGATTTAAGCTATAACTATGCTTACCTGAAAGGAGGAGCATTTTATTTTTCAGGTTACAGATCAGATTTACTAAATGATGAGGATCATAGATCCAAAATTTGCTGGTCTCATTTTAATAACAATTCAGCAATTTAATTTACTCTTAATATATATTTAGCAATGATAGGAGGCTCAATTTATGTAGAGACGGAATAATTCCAGCTCGAAATATCAAATAGCTATATTCATAGTTCAAGTGGGAAAAATTTAAGGAGGCTTTATTTTCTTCAAGGTTTAAAATAAAATAAAAAATTAATTTTTTTTAAAAAGCAAATTTTTTAGATTATTATTTTAAAAAAGTAATGTGAGATAATTTGTTCATATAATTACAATATAGTTCAAGAATTTAACTGTTGAAAATATTTTTTCAAAGCAGGGAGCGTTCTTCTAAGTGTAATCATATCACAACGACGTTGATGAATTCTGGGGCTATTCTCATTCTATTGAATTAATTATTTTATTTATATTAAATTTAGAATCAACTACAATTAACTGCTAGAACCAAGAAGTCTCTAATTTTGATTTTTCCTTTTGAGTTTTTTAAAATTCTTAATTTTTTAACTTTTAAATTTTTTAAAAGGGAGAAATTTTTTTAAGATTTTTATTTATACCTGAAATTTAAAAAAAAAAAATTTCTTAAAAAGCCTTTTCTTTCTTTTATTTTGTTTCTCTAATATGAACCTCTTTATTGACCCTCTCCTACTCCATCAGCAAAAAATAATCGCAGTTTGATCAAGCTAGCTCAGGAGCTCGACCAGCCAGTCTGACCTCCACGATACCTGCCAGTCAAGCAGTACTCAGCCACCCACAGAGGCCGACGTCAGCGCTGCCTGGCAGCTCGACCCTCTCATTTACCTTGGGTGAGGTCCTCGACTTTCCAGGGTGAAGCTAAAAATTGGGGAGGGAGTTCAGAGCTCCCGCTCCCCGCCGGCGGGCAGACGTCGGGCCCCGGGGGGGTGGCTGAAATATGCTTGACTAGCAGGTGTCGTGGAGGTCAGACTGGCTGGTCGAGCTCCTGAGCTAGCTTGATCAAACTACGTTTATTTTTTGCTGATGGAGTAGGAGAGGGTCAATAAAGAGGTTCATATTAGAGAAACTAAGATAAGAGGACAAGAAGAGCTTGTATTAAGAATTATTTTCATTTAGATTCTCATGTATATTATATAATATATACTCTTTATTTTATTGATTAGAATCTTTTTAAAAAACTTTTATCATGCCATATTTACCAATAGTTATTACCTTTTTAATATTCTGCAAGTTTAAATTTATAGCTATAAATTCTATAAATTATGTTAAAATCATAATCTTATAAATATAATTGATTATATTATAATCAATTTTGAAGTTAAAGAATTATTAAAATATATCTGACTGAAAATACTTAGATTATATTAGTTAAAATAATTGAAGAGCTCTATGATCTATATCACAGATGAAAAAAAATTAAAAATTTGATTCAAATTAATTAAAAAAAGGGAAAAAAAAGGAAAAACTGATAATTATAAATTTAGGCCCAAAGGGGAAATTGATTGTTGATTTAATTTATTACAATTAATAGAAGTAAGGATATTTGTAAATTTTTTAAGGGATATTTTGTTATTAGAATTCATAAGAGATTGTGCATCTTAAAGTAATATTTTTAATTTGCACTCTTTTTCTAATTGATAATGTGATTGATTCTGAGTTGACGTTAGTTGCGTATAGCACATTTCCAAAAAATCCTTAATAGGGGTTTTCAATTCCCTAATAAAATTTTTTATATAAAATAAAAAAATTTTAAATTTTCACTTTAAAATGTTTTTGAAAGGGAATGGTTTTTCTAAAAAAATTCTTTAAAAAAAATCTATTTTAAAATTTTAAAAAAATTTTTTAAAAAGGCACAATTTAAAGTTTTTACTATAAATTTTTTCAATTTTTTAAAATATGTTTTTAAAAAAAGAACTCTTACAGTACTAAGTTTTTTAAAAAAAGGGACTTTAAATCAAGCAAACTAAAAGTTTTTAAAAAATTGGGGGGAAAAAGGAAAAAATTAAAACAAATTTGGGAAAAAAGAAATTTTAAAGGGAAAAAAATTTATTACGCCCTAATTGCAATTTTATTGGCTAACTCTTAATTAAGGAGTATTAAAAAGCTAAAATTACAAATTGGAGAGTACAAATAATTCTTGAGTGCGAAATAAATTTAAAAATATTTTTTTTAATATTTTTTAAAAAATATAAAAAAAAAATTTTTTAAAAATTTTTTAAACTTATGCAACAAGTCTATCTAAAGATTGATAAAAGGGAAAAAATTTAAAATTTAAATTTAAAACCCAAGAAAAAATCAAAAAATTTTTAAGTTGGGGATAAAAAAATTTTTTATTTTTAAAATTTTAACTATGAATAAATTAATCTTTAGATTTAGTCATGCACATTTGAGAATAATTAAGCTGAAAATGGAGGAGTTATTTTCCTTGAGAATTATTTTTAAATAAAATACTTTTCAATATCGTAATTTTATATATTCTTGTTTAATAACCAAAACAAACTTTTAATACAGGAAAAAATTGTAAAATAACTTTTAGTTATTTTAATAATTTCAACTATTTAAATTTAAGTTTTAATTTAGGAAAAACCAGTTATTTAAGTCTGAAAATAACAATAATTTTAAATTCTTTTATTTTTTGAATTACGCTTAAATATTATTTTATAAAATTTTAACTTAATTATTAGATAGATGCTTATAAATAAAATCTTTGACTTTTATTATGATTTGAAATAAAATGTTTTTAATATTGGATGCAACAGAATTTATGTTGCTTTTTTTAATGTTTAAAGTCCCTTTATAATTTAATAATTGATAGAAGTAAATGAATTGTATGAGAAAGAGTCTTTCTTAGATATTTCAGATTCAACCTTCAAAGGAAACTCAGCATGAAGCTAAGGAGGAGTTATGTTCTTGATAGGCTAATCTTCGCTATCAGCAACTATTATAATTATTTTAAACAGTTCGCTAAAGAATTACTCTAGAACAATTATTTAATGGCCTTCAATAATATATTGACAACTTTTTAATTAAAATTCTTTTTATTATAGATATGTAGTGTTAAATATAAAGTTTCATTACAATCCGATGATTAAATATCTTATTCTAAAATGAAAAGTTCTAACAAGTAAGATAGATGAGCACTGATTAACTTGATTCTCAAATTAATAATTATTTAAGTTATATTAAACTAGCCAAAAACAAAAAAATAATTTATAGAAATTATAAATCATAAATCTTGTCCATATTAATTGAAGGAATTTATAATTTATTTATAGCCCTATTTATTGATAAAAAAATTTATTCATAATTTTTAATTTACAAAAAAAGTATATAATTTAAGCAACCATGAGTACATTCGAAGAAAATGGGATGTTCCAACTAAATCAATTAGTTCTAACTTCTCTTATCAATTTTAAGTTATAATTTTAGATTTTTTAGAAAATTTTAATTATAAAAAAACGAACATAAACTTATGAAATGAAACATAATAATTAGATATTTTTAAAATCAAGTCAAAAATGCTCCTATATTTAAATTTCATCACAAAAACTCAATAATAATTATTAATCAAGTAATGCTTTAAAATAAATAATTTATATGGAGAATAAAGTGCGATATTTTATTATAAGACACAAATATAACCCACTAAAATATAGGATTTTAAGGATCAGTTGCTAAAATAAATTATTTTAAATTTTATATTAAAATTAAATAACTAATTTATTAGCCAAAATCAGATGGTTATTTAGAGATTACCAATATAAAATTTTATGAGCAATTTAATATATTTGTAAGATTCTATTGGAAGTTTAAATTTCTTCTTATCCTAATAAGATTATCAGAAGATTTTCAAATATTTTAACAAATTGGATTAATAAAGTTGCCTATGTAATGTCTGCGGGAAACTTTGGGAGATTGATTAGTTTTAACTCCAGTGATTTTGTCAATAATAAAGCTGTATAGAACACTATTGAAATTTAATTTTTAAATTTAGATTGTGAATTTAGAGACTAAAAATATGCTTAATTTAAATAAGCATGAAATATATTGACTCTGCAAATTGAATGAAATGCTACAAATTTATAAATATATGCAAGCTCAAGCAATGAATAAAGGTTTAAGCATAAGCAAAATTATTTAGTTATAAGTTTTTTGTAAGCTACATAGAATGAAAAGAATCTATTTAGGTTTTATTTAAATTGAAAGCCGATTTAGTGTATGAAATGGAATGATTATCTTAAAAAAATTGAGTTTCTGGTTTTAGTATTAATTATATCAGTCCTCAAAAGAGTATTTTTAAACTTGATTAAAATAAAGTCTTCTAATTAAATATTAAGGAAATTTTTAACACCTGCAACAAAATATATTTTATAGTTAAAAACCTTTTGTTGGGATAAATATTTAATGTTTTTCTTACTTTATTTTTTGGCTTTAAATTGATGCTTATTTAAATTTTCGATTCAGATACTTAGATTATAAACTGCATTTTCAGAGATAACATAGCACTTAAATAATCTCATGCAATAAAAATAAATCTTACAAAATTAATGATTATTTTGATGATTAAATTACTTAAAATTATTATATTATTAATCTATATTAAAATTTGAGTTTTGATTCAATTCTATTTTCTTAATATAAAATAAAATGCAGTCTCATTTTATAATGGAAAACTGTAATTGAGCGGTTCTATATTTTATTATTTTACTCATCCCATATTATAAATTAAAAAAAATAACTTTTTTATCCAATAGATACGTCAAATTTATTTTTAAAAACTAATATTTAGAGGTTCAACTTTCGTAAATACTGAGACTGATGAAAATTTGTAATTTGACTATGAGATAGCTGGATTCCTAAATATAGATTTCAAATCTTATTTAGAGATTATTGGATAAAGAAGGTGTAATTTAAAAATGAAATTAAAAATTATTCTTTAAAAAGAATTCTATAAAAGAATCTTAAATATATTTATCTATCTAAAGACCTAAATATTTTAACATATGAAATTAATTTTTTGATAGCAACACAACTTTTGAGAATGGATTTGGATCGCGAGGAGGAGCAATGAGTTTAGGAGCAGATGGAATGTATTATATAGAGAGATGCAGTTTTATAAATAACTATGCTCGCTATATAGGAGGAGCTATTCATGCCTTTTCATTTTCTTACATCTTATTTATAAAATTACTACTATAGACTCCCTAATTATAATCAATATTATAATATATCCTGCTATTCTATAGATATTATAAGAAATATTTTAATTATTTATTTATTGTTTCATCTATTCAGACTAGAACATCTATATTATGGAATAAAATTATGTAAATCTAAACTCATTTTAATATAAGCAAAAAGATTAATCTTATAAGAGTAAAATTCATCAAGGGTGATAATTAAAATGTGCAAGTAAAATAAATAAATATGATAGATTTTTGCCTTTTAAATTTTCACAATTTTAAATATTAAATCATTATTTATCATCGTCAGGAGCTAGTTAAAAGAAACTTTAATTAGTGATTTCAAGCTCAAATTTCTTTAAGAAATGTTAAATCTTTGTTAACTTTTTATAAGTCTATATACATTCACAAAATTTATCTCTATAAGATAACCCAATTTACAAACTAACACCCAAAAATTCAAATTTAATAATCCTCTCTATGTTGTATATATACATATGCAATTCATTAACAAATGTGCTTATAAGATAATAAAACCTTTACAAAAAAAAGTTTATATTCTTGTTCCATAAAGCTTCATTTTATAAATTAAATATTCTATAAGTCTTCATCATTTAAATATAAAAGCTAAATTTATTTAATTATCTTAAAATTATTTTTTAGCAAAAATATTATAAATTTATTTAAAGGGATTGATATAAATTTATGTGTTAAATATTAACAACAAAGCTGAGTAAAGTGGAGATGAGCTTTATCTAAAAAATTCTGCAGACGGAGATTCTTATTTTCTAAACTCAGACTTTAATAGTACTGTTGGATATCAACTATTGCTTCTTTAAAAATAAAATTAGATATCACCCTCTAAAATTTTTAAAATACAAAATAATTACATTTTTCCAAATCTAAAGTGAAAATAGAAAATTGAGAATGATTTTTTAATTATTTTATTATTTATAAATTTATTTTTTAAAAAAAAACATTTTTACAAAAATATAGTATTTAATAAATTTATGTTTGATTAATAATGTATTTTGAAAATATAACATCTGTTGTTATCTCTCATTGCACTTTTTCCTCATCTAAAAAATATGATTCTACTTAGAGAGGTGGCATGCTCAACATTAAAAATGGAGGCTATTTATAGTCAAATGAGAATCGAAAAATGGTTTGTATAAATATATAATTTTATCATGTAATTTGAAGGAGCCAAGTTATTATTTTGTATTAAATCAAGAGTGCTTTTATATTCCCATAATTAGCTGATATCTTATAATTTTCCCTTTTTCACTCCTTTAGCAATTTATTCATTTTAAGGTAATGATTTAATACAATATTTGAAAATAATTACTAATAATTTTCACCAAAGTTTTAGAGAATTTTTTACTTTTAAAAATTATGACTTTTTCATTTAAAATAATTTGATAGAAGTAGATGTAATATTTTTATTATAGAATTTTAATTTAATTAATACACTTTAATATTGATTCAGGAATCTAGTATATCTAACTTCCATGCCTATTAAGGAGGTGCAATTTATTCATACTACACGCTCTCATTTCTTATTTAATGCTCTCTACTTGGTGAGTCAAGGGGTATATATTTTTTTAAAGGGAGATTTAAATCTTGGACTCAAATATATTCTTCATATACATTTAAAGTTAGAAAACTAAGCAAAAAAGAAAAAAAAAATTAACACCTTTTTTTAAAATTTTTTTAATTTTTAAAAAAAATGGGGTTCTAAAAAGTTTAAATTATTTTTTTTAAAATAAAATGCTCTGAAGAGATTTAAGGAGAAGCTAAAGAGGCACTTTCTATTCTTGTAGTGTTCCCTTTCCTTGAGAATTCTAAAGCCCAAGACTTTGAATAAAAGAGTTTATGGAATTTCACTGTGTGAGTTGCTCAATTTTCATTATATCTATTTAGAATCGCATGATATGCAACATTCTGTAACCAAGACTTTTAAAAAATTAATTTTTATGATTATGAACCATTTGGGTTCTTAAAACCTGAAAACAGCTAATCATTTTTAAACCTAATTTAATATTTTAAATTTAGAGCAAGGTAGTCCCGGAATTATGCTCTACACTTTAAGAGAAGTAAATATCATGCAGGAAAGCTTTACTCACTGCAAGAATATATATATATATATATATATCGTAGTTTGGTTATTATAATAGCAAATGAGTGTTTTTTCAGATTGAAGCAGACTTCATTATGCTTAATTTTCATTAATTTAATCAAAATTAGTGGCATTCTCTACATTTTTTTCATTTATGTTAAAGCACTTTAATTGTAAACTTAGATATTATTCATTATGAATATATTACAAAAATAATTTTTTATACTCTTTTCTTTTAAACGTTTTCCTTCATACATTTAATTTTTTTTCTATATGAACTGTTCTTTACTCTAAATTTATATAAAGGCTAATAAAATCAAATAAGTGTTTTATAAGATGGTTTTATAAATAAAGTCAAACTCAGATCTTAAATGTAAATTAGGCTTGAGATTTATCATATACGTTATTGCAACTATATTTTTAATGTTGATGGTTATTTAATAAAATATCGACTATCTTAAAAAATTAAAAT
>JAJKFJ010021110.1:0-21775 GCA_027382625.1 Tetmemena sp. SeJ-2015
CACGCCATGTGTTGTCTTCCTTGCTCCCAAGATCTCAATTGCTGCAGGCGCAACTGTTGCCACCTCATTCACCATCACTGCTCTCCAAGCCAAGACTATCAAGCCTTAAAACGGTAATTGGAATCATAAACAGAAATTTCAGTCAAGTTTAATAAAGACCTCTCAGTTGAAGGAAACACTGCCTACGCTCTCAAATTGTTATTTAAATTGTAGATTATAACTTAAGAAATGACCTTGCTGTCGGCAACACCTTCGTTGACTCTGCTCTCTTGGTTGGTCTCCAATCCTACCTCAACAGCAGGAAAAACGGCAAGACAGCATTCATAAAAAAGTGCACGACGCCTTCGTTTCATACGCTCTCGCTTGGATTATTCATATTAAGACCTCCTCGCTGCTGAGACTACTGCTCTCAAGTAAATGCCATTTAATCACAAACCTCACCGCTGACTCACACTTCATTGCTCTCTTTATATTAGCTTGCTCAAGAGACCTACTGAGGCTGTTATATTAAGTTACTTCTCCTCAAGTACATGAACGCCGACGGAAGCACTTAATAGGTATTTCCATGATGAATAATTTGCTGATTCCCTCAATGGAGCATCTGGAATCGAGCTCTCTCTCCAGACTACTTCTCTTGCAGTCCTCGCATGGAACAACAACTTGGCTAAGTACACTTCTCAGCTAATAACCAAGATTTCTAACAATAATCTAAAGCACATGGAGTAATGAGGATCTGACTTCAGCCCAGACTGTGCCAGGCACCCTTCTCCAGATTGACTTGTCAGTTGTGAACGCAACTCTCGTCGCTGGTGCCCTTAAGGACTTCAGAGTACTCTACTCTTACAACTACAGATACACTTCCAACACTTCCTACGTTTCATTATTCTTGTCTATCTAAGATATTGATGCTCAAGCTGGCAAGAGCTTCAACTACACTATTACCCTTGCTAACATCTTGTCTACTGGATCTGCCTCTGGTGCCGTTAACGTTGCCATTAACAAGAATTTCGTATAAATAATGCCACTTTGTAAAAGGGATTATGTGATTGGTGCTCCTTCTTGCCTTGCTCTCGACTTGAACTACGCTAACAGCCTCGTCAACACCCAACAAATAGTTGGTTACGAGATTGTTGACAACCAAGTCACTGTCCTCCTCCTCACAATCATACACGCTCTCTCTTCAGTTTGCCGGTCCTCTATGAACTACCGCCGGAGATAATGAATTTATTTTTTGTGCGGGGGAAGTTAGAACCCTGAACATCCAGTATGTGCAGAACTTCAGCGGAAACTGCCTCCTCAGAGACAACGTTGCCTACCAAAACAACGGAAACTTCTCCATCACCGCAGCCACTAAGATCGTCTGAGAAGATACCTCTTAAATTGTTAATTCCATTGCCCTTTAATGAAAGTTCTAGAGCTTTGGAGTTCTATCTATTTTATTATCACTTATAAAAGACTTAAAATAAAAAGTAGCCACTTACTTTAATGAAATATTTTAGAATCATTTAATAAAGAAGATTTATTTATTTATTTTTGATAGACTTTTAAGAAGATAATATTGTTAATTGTTAACATTAATCCTAAATCTGTTCTCTTTTTTACTGTCTCACTCCAAATTTATTCCCAAATTTAGCAAAAAGGATAATCAGGCAATTAAGGACAATCATGAATCACTCTAATGTTAATTCTTGGTGCGTTATTGAGTTGTGTGAAACAATATTTTGCATTTATTAATAATTCTCTCTCTATTTTATGAATTCCTATCTCATTATGAATAGATTGTGATTCACAACAATCCATCTTCTGTTTAACTATTTCTTGAAAGAGATCACATCAATAGCTAAAATAATCACTTCTTTTTTTTAATTTTATACCCAAAATAATATAGATAATTTTTTAAGAGTTAGTCCTGCTTAAATTTAATTCAAAACTAGGTCAAGCAAGAAATGCCATAAATTTTAAACTTTTTCTTGTAAAAGGTTATAATATTTAGTTTAAAGATTTAAAATGAAAAAAATATTTTAAATTTAAGGTAAAATAAAATTACTAAAATATAAAGAAATATATTAAATTACAATTAAACTTTATAAAGTCAAAATCTTATTTTCTTTAAAGAAGGTTTAACATAAAAATAATTGCTTTTTTGGTGAAAAATAGACTGTGAACATTTTAATTATTTTTCAATATCTGAAAGAAAAATGATTTAAGTTATTTTCTTGTGATTAAGTTGCCTCCATATTTTAATGTCAATTTTCAACTCCGTTTCTTTTCATATTTCATTTCTGATAATTGATCATAACACTTACTTAAATAAACAAAATTGTTTCTGCCAAAGTAAAAAAATGAAAAAGCATTCTATTCTAATATATAAATATAGATTCTCTGGTTTATTTAAAACGAAAGAAATTTTACAGAGATCAGATTAAAAACATTATCAAAAATACTGATTAAGAAATTTAATATTTATCATTAGCAATTATTAAAGCAATAAATAGAGAGAAAAATTCTGGGAATATTGATATTTAATATCCATTAATTCAAATATAAATAAGGGGAAATAAGTAAGAATTACGATTATAGAAGTTTATAACGATTAAAAAAGATTATAATACAAGTTACTAAATAAAAACACCAAGAACATAATTATTTAAGCAAGTGAGAAAAATTTGTTCATAATCGATTTTGGTATTAATATTTTTAATTATGTTAAATTTCAGATTTTGAATCTGTCTGAATTTTATACCTACCTCCTCTATCTCAGATAACTAAGTGTTAAGTTTCATAGGTTGCTTGATTATTACTCTCTAATTTTTTAAAGGTTCTGATACCTTGTTTATCTTACAATGTCTTGTTGCGAATTATATTGCATCATATTTACGAATAGCTTTGTAGTTTTCTTCTAGAAACTATCTTTGGAAGATTTTTTACTCCAAACTGAAGTGAGCTTAGTGGCGAAGAGTTTGAGGATCAATCATATAATTGTTCGATGAGGAACAGCTTCAATTAAGAGTATAGTGTTTAAATCTCAACATTTTTAGATGGATTTGATATTGAGAACTGGTTATTACTATCGATAAGGGTAATTCTTTCCCGAGAGGCAAAATTAAAATGGGATAAAATTGATAATGTAGTTATTGCAATTCCATCTTTGACTGGCATCATGATTAAGATGAATAAAAATTTAATTAAGCACAATTTATTCACACTTTTTTCGTTTTTTGGTGTTTTAAATGTAAGAATGCAAAAATTGTGATTCCGCGTTTTATTTGTTGTAACATGATTGCACTCTTATTTTGACATATCTTTTTTTAAAAGAATACTCCATCTCTATCATTTTAAATATGATTTATAATTTTAAAAGTGTTTAAAATTGTTAGAGAATATTTATGAATACTGATTTATTTTTCCGAGATGAATAATTATTTTTAATTATATCATAAAGTGACTAGCTTGTTAGTTTTGTCTTTAATTAGAAATTACAATTGCTTATATTCAGTGCTGTCTACATTAAATTTGGGTTATTATAGCTTCGAATTTATATAAAATCAAGGTACTATCAAATAAGAGGCAAATATCAGACAAGTGAAACTGTAACTTTTAACGCTATTAAAAAATTAATTTAATAATTCGTAATATTTAGCTAGTCTGAATTATCTTTCACAATTTTAGGAATTAATTTTTAACTAGATAACAAAAAAACAATCTCAATCTTTATGGACTTAATAGGCATTATAAATTTTAGCAAATCTTTTAAATTGAAACTTTTTTAAAAGATTAATCAATCTCAAATACTTAAATCCATTATAGCGGGTTAAGAATGTGGGTAAAACCTTTTTTGGGTTTAATCCTCCTTTTAAAATGTGGGAGTCTAATTTAAAATAATAGATCTTTATTAATCTCTAAATTATGATATCTACTTATTTTTTAATTTAATATAATACTAAAACATATTATGGATTTAATATGATTATTAGCTGAGAGAGTAAAATGAATTATTTTAAGTTATCTAAATCCTTCAGTGGCGCATTTTTAATTGATATTTTTGCGGCCACAATTTCCACATAAATATCATATTCAAATTATTAGATAAAATTTAATATATTTATTTATATCGCCTAAAGTATTAAAGAATATTAAATTTTAAAAACAAAAAGTTTAATTAAAATTTAATTCAATTTAAATTTAATTGAAAATTAAGATATTAAAATTAAATTAATATTTGAAATATCTTTTTATAAATCTAAGATAATTTCCCTGTTGAATTGAAATTTATTTTACATTTTATTTTAATTTGTGCATATTATAAACTAGATTTTATTAAAAAATCTAATTAAATTTTGAATTGCATTATGTAATTTAAAATTGGTGGCAATTTAATTGTAAGTTTAATGGCTGAAATTAATACTCTTCGATAAAGGATTAAATTCTAAGCAACTTTTATCCTTTTTATATTTTCGCATTACGCCAGTATTAAGAGCTACCTAGGACATAAGTTTTTAACTAAGCTAATTTCTTGATTCAGAGTTTGTAACATCAAAATCTCTTTGTAGACACCTCCTTTCAACAGAGGAAACTCATCTTATAATTTGAAGAGTATTGAGCAGCTCAAGATTGAGCAGGGAGAGATCTTGGGTGAGCATGAAGATGCGTGAGCTTTGAATACGTAAGAGTGAGTACAATTAGTTCTCTCTGAGCTTAATTTCAGCTATCAGTCAAGACAAGATAGCGAGCTGCTAGATCATAGAAGGAGCATTCAATTCTCTTTCAGAACTTCATCTAAAATTCATCGCTTCTGAACTTGAAACAGCCAAGCGATTCAAAGTTGTAGTGCTCTTCAACGCAGAGTACTCACTATGGTTCAATTCTATCGAACAGCTCTTCTCATTTGTGAAGCTGCAGCTTCGCTTACTCAAGATAGCTAGAATGAAATATTGACTAAGTCTCAGCCTAATAGTCTTATCTAATCTCAAGCAGAGGTGATGTTAAAAATGCCAGATGTAAGATAATCTGTCTGTAAGTATCTATGAGATTCTTTAGACAATCAAGCTATGCTTCGAGAGAAGTGAAATCATCCTCAAATTTAAAGGAACTTATTTTCAAAATGAAAGCATCTATCTATAATTTGTCTTTATCTTCATATATTAATGGTGCAGGTCTGCATTTTTGTCAGACCAGGAAAATTCCAGTGATCAACTTTAACTTTAGCTTACTATTCTATATGCTAAGATTTAACCGTCAAAGAAGAAAGAGAGAGAGAGAGAATTTGATTTTTAATTTTGGATAATTTTAATCTTTGCTTTGATCTCTGATTAATTAAATTTGGATTTTACTTTTAATTCTCCAATAATAAATAGGGGAGTAATGTTTTAATGTGTAGATATTAATTTTAAAGGAGATATCAATTATTTAAGTCATGACATCACTGTCTTAATTACTTTTGAAGAGAGATTAAATTTATTGATTAGATATCTTAATCAGAAATATTGTACAAAAACGCCCAAGCTCCCATATCTAATTATTAATTTAATGCTCATGCAACAAACTTTTATAAATCACCTTTTAATAAAGAAAATTAAAGGATGATTTTTAGGAAAAGTATTTTGAAGATATCGGATCTAAACCTATTTTTTTATTTTGACATATTTTAGCTGAGGATTAGAAAGATGCTTAATTTGAATTGAAGAGGTTAGAATTCCTATAATAATTTAAATCTCCACCTTCATTTATCCTATTTTAAAAGAACATCATGGGTATGGGAAAAACAGAAATATGAGCTACGCCATACCAAAATGCTTCTTAAGGATAAGAAATATAAAAGAGTCGAATATGCTGGATCGAGAAATGAAAGCAAAGAAGGTAGTATGAATATGAAGAAGACGCTTGAACCTCGAGCAGGCAGAATGTACTCCAATGATTATGAATTACTTTCCAGACAAGCATATCCTAAATTTTCGTTAGAAAATTAAAGTATCAAACCTCATTTTTGAAACAGCTATGATTAGTTAATAAATGACAGTTATTATATGCATTTTTAATTAAGTAAATTTTTATTTATTTCTTGTTTATTTAAACTTAGAATCCCACCAAGTGCCAGATCTTAGCAGCTCTAAAATAAGACCTAAAAAAGTATTTAAAATTTAAAATTAACTCTGCTGACAATATCCGCTCTCTGTTCCCTTTCAACTGTAGAATCCAAGTTCTTCTCTGAATGGCAAGTCTTCAAACATAGCAAAGCTGCCGCGAATCCACACCTTACAAGTCAAAATTAATCTTACACTTATCATGTAGGCCAGTAGATTATATTTTACGATATACTTTAAATTTCTGTGAGTGATTCATTCGCCTTCAAAGAGAGACCCCTCCTCAAGGAGATCCTCATCAACACCTCAGTTTCCACCAACTCGCCTGCAAACTTCACCGCTGTGAACTACAACTTGAATTGGTTGAACACCCAGATAGTAAACGCCACAGATGAAGTAATCAACAACACCAATCCCAGACTTCAAACTAGTATAAGACTTGACAAGGACCTCTATCAGCCAAATGATGTCGTCTTCGCCGAGGTTCTTCTTCCACAAATAATTTACTCTATGTAGTAAATGCATTTAATTGCTTAAGTGAAAATATTATTATACGTTCAGCCCCGATTTTTCATAAATTTTAAGATTGCTTGATGAACGAGGACGGAGCTCTCGTCATCTGTGTTAAAACTTGGCTCTTTAAGCGTTCCTTGTCAGCCGAGTATTGCTAGAAAAATTTGAAAAAAGGTGATTTTACTTTATCAAATCCCACAATTATAGGGAAATTTATAAATTTGAACATGCCAATAATGGATGGATTTTAAGCGACTTCTCTAAAGTTCAGTAAAAAGACACAAAAAAGTGTCTAATTATTGGAAAAGCTGGCTTCCTAGCCAAAAGTGAAAAATCTGTGCTGAACGGATAATATTAAAGTGACCTCCCTCGCAGTCTTTTTCAAATTGAACAGTACTTTGACCACAGGAGTTTATGATTGAGGAAATAATTCATATTAATAAGTTACCTTCGGTAGTTCAGACTTGGACAAATTATAAAAATCTCGAGTGTTTGGTTACTCGGTAGTTATGCGATATAATTCACAGCTCCAGCTAAAAATAATCTCTTAAAACTAATAGTTCAAAGACCCGTTGTAACTTGTACAGTTAGATTATAAACAGATTATCTAAAATGAGACATTCAACATCACTGGAGCATCATTGAAATACCTTAAAAATAAAAATTGTTTTATTATCTTCGTTAATTATCTTAATAATTATGCGAGTCAAACGCGAAATTACTCAAAAATAACTACATGATCCATCCTATCTCAGTTTCATTTTGACTCTAAGGTATGGATGTAGTCACCCTTATCAGTAGTAATAGCCAGTTCTCAACATCAACTCCTTCGCAAAAATGTTGAGAGTGCCAGCGCGCACTATACTCTCGCATTTGAAAGTTGCAGATGAGAAAGTTAGGAGTTGCAGCTGTTCCTCATCGCACTTCTAAGTTTCAAGATGTGCACATCAATTATTTGATTGATCCTCAAACTCTTCGCCACTAAGCGCACTTCAGTTTGGAGTAGAAGATCTTCCATAGATAGTTTCCTTATCTCAAGATCTCTCCGTAGACTGTAGCAAACATCTATCTTTGAAATGGCATAACGTACAAAACTGTGAATCGAGTGAAGCGCGTTATAGACTTCACTAAGCCATTTTAATATAATAATAATCTGAAAATATATTTACACTGCTCAGGTGTGAGAGGGATAGCGTGAAGTTTGTATGTGCTGACGAAGCTGTGTTCACACACAACACCTTCATGAAGAAGAGTTGGTACAAGAAGCACTATAACATAGAAGTTTACGAGTAGAAAGTAAATATAACTACAAGTGCGTTACTTGCAGGAATCAGCGAAGACTCAGGCTTAGAAGCTTATGTCCTTCATCCTCGCTCTATCAAGCGAGAGCAGTATATTGCGTTCCTTAAGAAGCTCAGAGAGAAGATCACAGACGGTGAGATCGTTCTAATCGTTGACAACCTCAGCGTACACAAGACAAAGGAAGCGAAGAAGGCATACGCTGAGTTGAACATCACTCCTTTTTTAATGTTCCATACTCGCCAGAGTTCAACAGCATTGAGTTTTACAGCTGGAACTTAGTTAAGGGACACTATAAGAAGCTGCTGCTCTATCACTTGATGCATGATTAAGCTATCGATACAGAGGATTTAATAGTGAGTAGTTGTAAGAGAGTGGAAGAAGAGAAGACAAAGTTATGTGCGAGATAAGGTGAGTGAATATTTAGGAAAAGTATTTAAGCTTAACTTAATGACTTAAGTCACTTTTGCTTATCTGGGAAGAAGGGATTCTTAAGAGGTTCCTTTCTCTCTTCTGTTGGGCCAGATGGACCTAGCTTCCTCATCTTCGAACCTGCTCCCGCATCTTGTGCATCTCGTCGTCCTAAGTTTGTATAGTGATAGACGCTGCTCACTCGATGCTTGTATTTTGCTTCCGTGCTCTGAATACCTTTGCTCTCTCTTTCATTAAGTAGATGCAGTGCCAGGTTTCTCTACACAGTTAAACTCTAAAACTTACTAGAGAAGTAGGGATACTTCTGAAGCTGCTCAAACCATTCGTCGCTGATAACTTTCCTTGCTTCTTTGGGTCGTTCTCCTCTACTTAGAATCTCTTCCTGTGTGCATCTTCAATGATCTCTTGAGGTACTCTGCACGTACAGTAGCAAGGACGCCAAAGAAGAACCTTCGTTGGCAACTTGTTTGAGAGTTGTTTCCTTGTTAGGAAGGAATAGAGCAAGCTCCGGATCTCCATCGCATCGTCATACATATTAGTGACTGAGATCTCAGGATAGTTTGGGATCTCCATCATGTTGACATCGATTGTTTTGAGAGCTTTCTTCTCATCAGCAAGAATTGCTTTGAGGAACGAGATCTTTGTTCCATACATTGTCGGAAGGAACAAACCAACTAAGATTATTGTTACTCCATATGAGATCTTCTTACCTTGCAAAGTGAGGTACCTGTAGAGGTGAGGTGGGAGAATCATTTTACTTTGATCAATTAAATGTTTTCTGCAAAAAGATAAGGATAATTAATGAAGTATATCAATCTATGCTTGATTAAGTTTTATTTATATTTTCAGGGTATTGTGGTATTGATTGAAACAAGCCATATCATTTTGTGAGTTTTTATATGTAATTTTAATTATATTCTTCCGAGCAAAAGCATCTCGACCATTGCCAACGGCAAGTTATTAATATCAAATACTTTTAATTCCTTGTATCTGGTACCTCCATCGTAAGAAACTCAACGTTATTTTATTTTAAATTCCTCAATAAAAAGCAAGCAAAATATAATTTATTCATCTTACTTCGATCAATTAAACATTACATAACTAGTATCCTTGTTAATTAGTGTATAGATAGAGCTTAAATTATTTAGTTCTTCTTCTTAATGCCTAAAACAAAACCCCAGTTGCTTTCACTACTGTCCCTAAAGCAATTTAATAATACTATAATCTCACTCTCGAGATTCATTCTCAAAAACATCTTATTTATATCATATTAGAGATTCTTGATAGCAGCAACAACAACCTAATTTACAATACAACTTAAGTAGCCAATTTGACCTCCCTCGCATGCTCCTTTAGAAAATTTCTTAAAAATTCGGGGGTTTATAGTGTTAGAGCATTTAACCAATTCGTGCCTGTGGTGTCTACGTCTTAAAAACAGGGGCCCACAGACCCTTTAAAATAACCGTCTTCCCCCAACCCCTCTACAAACTTGGAATCCAGGCTTTCAAATCTCTAAAAGTTTTTAAAAAAATCATTGAAGTCTTAAAATTGTTACTGTGAGCCAAATCTTAACTTAAAATATTTATCCATTTCCTCAAACAATTAGCTACAATGTTACCTTTAAACAGAAAATCTTGGCTAACCTAACCGCTAAAACCTCTGCTATCTTGTATTATATTCCCGCTAAAGCCACTACTCAGAGCCCCTTCATAAAAAAGTTAGAATTAAAGACGTTATATACGTGTACTCTCAGAGCTTCAACCTCCTCATCCCTGATTTCTATGTTGTTGACTTCTTCCCCGCCACTGGATACCTCACCAACAACATCCCCAACAAGATCTACTTCCAAGCAAAAAAACCCATCTTAATTCAAACTTATTAAGATAAGTTAAGTCATCATCTTTTGTAATTTAGAATTAAGAAGCATGGACTAACTCTTCCAGAATTGAGACACTCAATAATCTTATATCAAAACAAGCCATCAATAAGACTCTAAATGTCACTTACTTGAGCAAAAACTCATTATCAAGGCAAGGGATCTTTCCTCTACACTCCCTCCGTCATCTCAGGTGCAGGAAATGTCACCTTTGAGTTCCTCAAAATACATTTTGTCGTCCAAATTCATTCTCCAATATTAAAGCATTGAAAATATTTAGAAGAAACTTGACATTCGCTGCCAATGCTTTCTAAAGCACAATCTAGTCTGAAGCCCAGATCTAAATTCTGAACAACAACAGGGTTCTAAACAACAAGGATGACCTCTTGGTGAATATTGCCGCCAATGGCTCTGTCAATCATAATATCTCACGATAAATCATATTCTTAAAATATTAAATTTAAGGGTTACATTTTAATGTGTCTGAGACATACTTCCTCCAAATAAGAAGCGGTGAACAAATCCTTTTCCAAGATCAGTACAACCTCCTACCTAATGCTTCTAAAAATCTGACTATCCCTGCTGCTTCCTTCAACCTTATCAACGGTGGAATCCTTTCACTCTCCCTCTTCAAGGCTAACAGAATACTTGAGAGTTTCTACAGAAGTGCCATACCTGCAACCACTGCTACTCCAGCCACTAGTGCTGCTCCAGTAACCACCAAATCCGCAGCTACTACCTCTGCTGTTGCTACAGCAGCACCTACCATAACTCAGGCTGCAGTCCCCACTTAAAATCTCAAGGGGATAAAGTACATTCACCCTTTTAATGATAAAATTTTCTTTAAATTGTGTAATTATACTAAAAACAACAAAAATGCCTTTTGAAATGAATTGGTTTTTAAAATTTCCTTGAGGGAAAAATTTTATGGTTTTGTAATTATTCATAATTTATTAAGTTTATTTAGATTACTCCTTTCATGTATTTTCTTGAACTCTCCTCTGATTTTTAATTACATAGCCACATTTTCGATACTTTTTTCAGCTTCTTCAAAAGAGTTAGTCTAATTTTTTTATAATGATCCCAGACCAGCAAGGATAAATTTAGAACTTAATTTTATAAAAAATTTAAAGTTAATAAATTTGCCATTTCTTTTTTTTAATTACAGAGACTTTATATTTTAATTATAACCAGAGTTGCGATTTATAAATTTTATTACCTCAACAATAAATTTAACTTGTCATATTATTTTTAATTAGCATTTGAGGTAAGATTGCTATGAATTAGAGTGGATGGCAAAAAAATGAAAATTAAATTATATTTTGAGGACTTATTTTATTATAACTTATTAGTCTCAAGGAAATTTCAAAATAAAAATCTCTATAATTTTTACAATATTTTTGCTTAAACGGAAAAATTTTGACAAAAATGGAGTCTCCTAATCTAACTTAATAATTAAAACTAAATCACTTCTTTTATTTAAAGCCAACTTCTTAATAAAATTAAATTATCTCATCTTGGCCAATTCAAAAAAATAACAATGTTTCAACATATTTTTTTTCCTTTTTTGTGTTTACTGTTGCCGCCCCAACTGGCAAAGCTACCATCCTCAGCTTTCAGCCTCCTGCTTTTGCTAATGCCACTATTACCTCGTAATTCCTTGACCCCAAGGGTGAGCTCCTCTTCTACAAGAGAGCCTCTGATTAATTAATTGTTCAGATCACTCTCGACAAGGCTTCCTACGTGCCAGGAGATAATGTAACATATACTGTCAACGTACTCAACGTGACAACCAAGAAGGCAGTTGCAGTCGACACTTAATAAATCAAAATAAGCATAAAAAGTATCTACACTTATGTATCCTTGACTGCAGTAGATGTGAGTGGAATTATAAATAGTTATCATAACTTAAAAATAAACTGCTCAATTTAGTGATTGAAGGGGATGCTTAATCGGTTCAGTCCCTCCTAAGCAGACAAGTTCTTGTTGGTGAAATCAAAAATTATGATTAAGAGCTCTCATTCTAGTAGAATCTAATCCTCTCCAACTTACCTGCCAACGCCCCTAGTAACGCTTACTTCGATTCCCTCCTCGGAGTATAGCAATCAAGTCAACTCAATCATATCTAACACATCTCTTTTCAAGAATATAATTAAATGGAGAGTCAAAACACCTAAATATTATTTAAAAAAGTTTCATATTAGAAGAGGATAATAATTTTATTAAATATTTTTTGATTTTTAATAATAAGCATTTTCATTAAATTATTAAAGGGGTTGAAACTTTGGGGTAGTTTAAATTAAAGATTCATCGCAAGATGTGTAGTTTGCCCAGTAGTTTTTTTTTATAAAAAAAATGATATGAGATTAGATTCGTTTCATAAACACTGAAAGAATTAGCTCGAGGAGACTTCTTCATCTTTTTCTTCAGAATCCTATTTTGAATTAAGTAATATTATTATTCTAGAGCTAGACGAAGTGAATTCTATATTTCCTTATTTAAAAAAAAGTCATTTAATTTTAAGGTTGATTATTGGTCAATTAATCACAAAAATTAAAGATAGGGTGGCTTAAGCCTATAATTATATATTTTTGACTCGCTACTATTACCTCAAACCATTCAAGCAACCTTTTCTAAAAAATAAGACAATCCATTTCGAATATTCCATGTACGCATTCGTATTATATATAGAGCAATCAGTAGCGAGATATGTTATTAAAAAAAGAGGGTTTTTAACTATATTATTTTATTAAAATAAGGATTAAACTCGAACCAAATTCATCAAGAAACTTTCATCAAGAAAAAACTTTCTAGTGTTTTTGATAGAGCTTTCTAGGCAAAAGATTTTAACTTTTTTATATTTTCTTAGTTTAGAGTCTAAAAAATGAATTCACCAAAACTCATTTACAAGTGAATTAGTTCCAGATTGCGAAGTGAGTTATATCATTTAAAAGAACAATTATATTAAACTTTCATTTTTTCTTTTCTAATATTTATTTCAATTGCATAGTAGTCAAAGAATTAGTTTCACATTATTTCTTCAAACTTTCTTCACTTATTTTTAGGTTTTAAGTAGGTGCTTTTGATGTGAATTCTCTGCTTAACGTTGGCGCCCTTCTAAAATCTGCTTCTTAGTCAGACATAGACACAATCCTTCAACTTTACAAGTCCGCAGTCCTCGTTCAGTCTAGACCTGCTGTTATTCAGTCAATATAAACAATGATTAGATCAGGAATACAGGGTAACACCAGCGCAGGCCAAACTTTATTATAGTCTAAACTCAATTTTAAATCGGAATTGAATTAATATTGAAAAAATAGAAATAATTTTTGGAAATTTAAATTAAATAAAAGATTACGTTTTATTCGTTATAATAGGTTGAATGAACTTCTTAATTTCAGTTTTCTTTGTGCTTTCAGGTAAAAGTGTTCAATTTGAGCGATTTTGGGATAGATTGAAAGATAAATTAAAATTAATAGGACTTTATCCTTGATATATTTCTTAAATCTAATAAATAATGGAGTCAACCTCACTTTGACCGTCTGCCACCACCAATTAAAAACAAATTAAACATATTTTTTAGGTCATGCCATTAAATATTAGATTCAGCCAAAGTCAACAGGACAAAAACTTCCTACTTTTTCATGGGCTTTCCATTGATACCCATATTTATATGTTTTAATTAAATAATATAAGTTTAAATAGTTTGAATTCAAATTTAAATATAATTAAATCAAACAGAAAATTTGGAATTATACATCGAGATATCAAGCCTTAAAATATTAACGTTCACTCATGTGTTTAATAATTATTTTTAATTTCTCTCTATTATTTCTATTTTTACTATATTAAAATGAAGATTGTAACATGTTGGCAGCTAAATTGGAAATTATCGGAGGTTAATTGATCCACAACTCATAATAAGAAGTTTCAAGGATATAAGTTGCTTAAAAAGTTCTGCTAAATCAAATGTTAATAATTTTTATTTTTAAAAAAATACGCACTTGACCTGCCAAGATATTTTGTATTTTATTAGTAATTTTATTCATTAGTTTTGATTAAATTCTTAGCTATAATTTTGCCAAGACTTTATGAACGTCACAAATGGCAGATCATGGGTCCACCCAAAGAGAGCCAACTGGACAATATTAATTTTAAATTTATTTAAGGACCTACACTATAATTGACAAAACACAGACTCAAAGCTCAAAATTATGATGTATATAAATTGTCTATAATTAATTAAAATTGATTATTGGTTAAATTAAAATAGAGGGGAATTGAAGCTTCATTGAATTTACTAACACACCCGGGACTGCTGATGTTCATTTATAATCAAAGTTTAATTGGGTTTTTTATAATCTTTTTCATAGCACTTCTTATGAGTGAAATCGAAAAAGAAGTTAAGAATTAATCTTTAAAGAGCTTAAAAATAAAGTTGAGTAGAAGAATTAACCTCACAATGAAACTTTTATCTACTCATAACATCACAAATTGTGGTCATTCACTGCCTCCATTGTGATGGAGGAATACGATCGACAGACTCACACTAGCTCCCCCTCTAGTAGCATTACTGAACTCATGGATTCAGAATTGATAATGCTATTAAAAACCTCTGATGTTTTTGGTTTTTAGTAGAGATTGAAAATATGGGAATCCTTTTTATGGGTCATTAAATTTTACTGTAGTCGGTGAATCTTCAAATGAAATATAAGGAGCAATAATTTAAACCCCACCGACTTTTTAACAATTAGTTTAACAATTTAAAGCAACAGAGCATTTTAAATTCAAATTTTAATTATGAAGAGCTCGCCACTTATTATTATGTATGCTGTTGCCTAGGTGCAGAGCACTCACGAGAACATCAGAGTGCAAAAGATGTCAGTTATTGATGTTCTTCATCTTTCTTATTTATTATTAGATAGCTCCATATTTATCTCTTATTCTGCTTGATTTTACTACGAATTAAGTTCAAAACGCAGTTAGTAGTGCTACTAATTCCGTTAGCAATACGATTAAACTTCTAACAAATAATTTTCGTCAGAGTTTAGTAATGCTGCTAATAATAGAGTTAAAATGAAACTTGGAAAGAATTTGTAGTTCCTTTTGAGAAATTTTAATAAGCATATTAATTATTAAAAAAATTATTATGTGTTTCCTTATTTTATTATGGGGTTTTGAGCTGTCCTTTTTACTTCCATGTCTATTGCTAAGCTCGGAGTACTCAAATATAGCTGAGAATTTAATAAAAAAGAGAATTAAATTAATTATTAAATTAAAATGGAAGAAATCAGTGACTGTTAAAGCGTGTCCAATATGAATAATTATTAGACCATTCGATTCAGCATAAAATTCTAATTTAATCCTTGCAACTTTTTTGTGGAGCACTCAATACAGAGTTATAAGGCGACACAAGTTTTAATGAAGATCATGAAGAAGAATAAGAAGAATGCGTGAGTCTTATCTAGCTACAAAGAGGTGCTGTGAAGATTATTAAAGAAGAAACTCATATTAATTTTAAATAAACTATCGAACAAGCTACAGATCAGGGGATGAATCTGCGATTCAACTGTCACTGTTTTGCAACTCTCCATTTATTATTTTTTATACCAATCATCGATTTTAATTAAAATTCCCACTATATTAGTTTGCTGCAACCATAATAAATTTTACTCAAGGGTACATTTACTCTTAGTGACTAATTTTCTACTTACTAACTCTAGGCAGATGTTCTCACCACCACCGGTGTTATTGGAACAATTAAGACTAGCATTGTAACAAAGCCCTTCATTTACATGACTTACACTCTTCCATCATTCCTCATCTCTGGTGACTCCTTTAAGCTCTATTCCACTTTATACTTGGCTTCTGACATAAATTATCAAGCTGTCTCAATTGTCTTACTTAGCTTCTAAAGAAGGACTTGATATATATTCTAAAGCCTAGACTAATGGATATTTCGTTATCATGGCCTTTTATAAATAATAATTAGCATTATTAAATATTTACAAATAACTTTGATCCTAGTATTGTTAGAAACAACAGTGAAGTCTAAATTTAATAAAATAAGGTCAGACAAAATATTAAAAACTTCATCGCCTATTTCTTGTTATCGACATCTCTATCTAAAAATTAACTATTTTTTTTATTTTTCAATGAGATCCTAAATATTTCGAGAAGTTAGCCATATAAAAATGAATTGATCTCAAAAATTAAACTAATCTAGATTAATATAAATAAATATCATAGGAATTAATAGTCATTAAAGAAGTACAACTACAAATTTAAGATAGTGAGTTTCGTTTTACAATAATGGATTATTTTAGCCAAAGTAATGTAAATATTTGGAAAAAACTCGGAATAGGTTATTTGATTTCCAGATTTACAAGCACATTCCTTTCTTGTGTGACTAATGCACTAACTATGAAATAATTGAAGATATTTTCATAAGGAACAGGCATGATGTTGCTTTGAAATAATTGAATACTCTGAAAAATAACCGTTCATTTTTTATATGTATAGAATGGTATAAAGCTTTGATCTGGAGCTATTTAATTCTAGTGATCTATTCCTGATTTATTTGGCTGCTCAAGATCTTAAGGAACTCTATGGAAAAAAATAAAAATCTCATATTTTAAGTTTGAGAGGTCTCAACTATTAGGAAACAATTAAGATTTTAATTCTGATTCTAATCTAGTTTGAATTAAATTTGACTTCACATCTGATTCTGCCTTCATTCCTATAAATATAAGAACACTCTATGGATATAATAATATAGACATTATTAGGAGAGATTTAAACTTATTGAGGAAATCTTATGGAGGTCTCATTCACTCAAAATAACTCTATTAATTTGTCTTTTTTGAATTGTATCATATTTTGATTGCTTATACTGCCAAACTCCCCACAGCTAGTCTCAATCAAAATGATTTATAAAATATTCCCTCTATATTCTTTTTCACTTAATGACTTAATTGATTTAATGCATCCTATCAGTTCATGATACCAGCAGATGCCAACGCAAACACCCAAACATTGATTCTTGAGTATTACCCCAAATTATAAATATAAACAGATCCAAATTAATTACCCCAACTTGCTAAAGCTACTATAAGCATCGTATAAAACTTTAGCTGTTCGTCCTCGCATCAACTTCGAGCAGATCACTGCTTCTCTCTATCCCATGATCTTATAATAAAACTCTCACACTCTCTTTAGAACTTATAAATTTTAATCTACAATCTCCAGAATCAAAATGCCCTGAATTTGACCGGTGAGGGCTTTAATGAGTAATATGAGCTATCTTTAACAACATAAAAAAGATTATTATATATTTTTGAAGAGCTTATCAAGACACTGTAGGCTTAATACTACTCTCTCGTATCTGAGTACATCGTTGATGAAACAATTGGAGTCAGAGCCCTCGGGTAAGACCTCTCACAAAAAATCACGAATTTATTGAACTCACGCTCTTATTTTCTTCACTGACCTTTTATCGTATGCAGTTTTATGTTTTTCGGCAAGAACGGCTTTTTGCAAACTAACTCTTCCTCAAGCAACGTTATTCTCTCTCAACCTGTGCAGTTATCTTTCATTTTTGTCAATCGCTTATGCTAATCCATTATCTAACCTCCTTTTCTATTATCATAAGGATGATGCTGCTCTCAAGCTTACTGCCAATAATAACCATTTAACAATAAGAAAGAAAATAATTGTGTATAAACTTTCTTTTTTAATTTTTATTAATCATACTGTGCGAAATTAAAAAAAATCAAATGATGCATTTTATCCTCATTAATTTTTTCATTATAATTTAATGAATTATTAAAAATCTATAATACCATTTCAACAAACTCCATCCAAAAATGTTGAGGGGCCCAACTAAACATACTCTCGCATTTGAAACTTGCTTTTGCAAATGATGTTTCTCCACCAAACGCACTTATTTAATAGTAGCTGCGAAGGTCTTTATAATTTCCTGAAGAAAACTACTAGTGTGAAAGTGAAGATTATGCAATATAATTCGCAAAAAAACATTGTAAGATAGACAAGGTATCAGAACCTTTGAAAAAGTTAGATAGTAATAATCAATCAACCTTTTAAACTAAATCTTTTGGAAAAAAAATTAAAGATTTTTAAAATTTGTTTTAAATAAGGGTTTTTATATTTTAAATTCCTGTTAAGGTAAAAAAATGAATTAAAATAAGTAAAAAATATTATAAGAATTATTTGCTTTCTTTTCATATTCTGGGGTTTTGGGAATTTTAATGCTCATTTGGCTACCCTTACTTTTATTTCTTAATTTATTTATCTAAGAATTACAATAAACTGATTTTGCTCTCTTGGCCAACATTCTCTACTTGCACAAAAGTATATTGGTTTTATAATGTTGAATACTAAGAAGCTGTTGTATACTCTGATGCTCTCATCAAAACCTACCTTTTTACTGAGTAGTTAAATATTTAAAGATATCAAATTATAAATGCAAGGAAGGAAGCATCTTTAACAATCACACCATTAATATATAAGTTGGGCATAAAGTAAATATGTATTATAATAAATTTTTAATTGTTATTTAAGAGACTCTTTGTTTGGTACATAAGGAAGATAAAGAGAAAAAAGGATAGTGATAGCTATTGAGACAGTTATTGATATGAATAGAGGCACTATCACGAATAGTATTTTGAAAGAAGTCGCCTTGAGCTCAATTTTATGAGACTCACGGCAATCTATTTTTAATACTTTTGATAACACACAAGATCTCAAGGCTCTGTCAATTAATATCAGTCTTTTATGCATAATATATCTTCCTTCGATAAAATCAAATTTTGCAGAAATACCTTTTAAGGATTAGTAAATCTATTAATTTATTTAGATGATATTAGGAATAAAGAGAAGATTTACTGTTGATTATTTTTGGTGAGTAATTCTTAAATCTTGTGCCAGAGATCTAACTTGAAAGTTTTGTTCTTGGCTTCTGACTCACCATAATCCAACAATCGTAATTATTATTAGAGTTCCTATTTTTCTCCTAAATTAAAAGGTTTAAAATGATTAGGCTCACTCAAGTTAATGGCAAGGAAATTTCAGTGCCTAGCATCAAGCCAATTTCTATTGAAAGAGAGTTCTAATCTTAACTCTTTAATCAAATTATACACCTATTTTTAAATGCTACTTCACCTGCTTCCCTTTAAACATAAATATAATGAAATTGGAAGAAATAACTTCTCAGATTACTAAAGCCACTAACTTCCTTCTAAATCAAATTGAAGGAGGGGTTGTTGGATCTAGTACTGCCAATACTCTATTCACAAAGGTCGCTTTTGTCTAATTTGCACCTCTTCTTTCTGTCAATGGAAACGCCACCATCGAGACAAGAGTTAATGGAAGATTATCCGACGTTGATAGTCATTATTTTATAATATAATTTCAAATTATAGTTTAGTATTTAATGGAAATTATAATTAATTAGAAATTAAAGTAGAGTCCCTTAGTTTAAAATAATTACTTATTATTTGATTCGGAATAAATTATAATATTTTTATGCAAAATTGAGAATACTTTTACTCTAAAATAACATCAGATTATTTAATTAAGTCTTAAATAATATTTGGGTTTTCTTGAACTCGTACAAAAATGGAAGAACTAGAAAATCAGAGCTTGGAGTAGAATCGACTATTTTGCAGCTATCTCTTGAATCTATGGCTAGGACTATGTTCGAAGGACTCCTCTAGTATTTTCAAAAGCTTAAGCTAATTCAACTTTTAGAGATTGTTAATATACTTGGTAACACTCATTGGCGAATCCTCCCTTTAGCGAAAGTGGTGAGTGAGAGTTCCAAGAATCAGGTCTTATGCTTGCTAAACTTGAGAGATGAAATTATTGGAAAGGCTATAAGAAGGCATGCTGAAGGCAAAGAATATCAAAGAACTACAAAAAGGAGATATAAGCTTTGGGAGAGATGAGCAAGAATAAATGGAAAATTAAACTACTTCAAACTTTTTGAGAATTAGCACAGTAAAGGATATCTAATTGGTGCGAATTGGGGTGGAATTTGGTGTAAAGTGGGGTGGTATTTGTGTAAAGTGGGGTGGTCATTGGTTCGAATAAGGATGGTCAATTAAGTTCATTAATTTATTATTCATCTTTAGTTTATTATTTTCAACTGTTTAGGGAGTTATCAGTAAAGTCAGTACAGAATGCACAAGCTACTAATACGCAATATTGGAGTATTCTAAAGCTTCAGAATGACTTCCCTCTCTCATCCCTACAAAGCTGTACGCGAATTCATTGAAAGATACTTAAAGCTGAAGAAAGCTGGAAAGAAGAACAGATAGAATCAAGGAAGATTGAGTGCAGATAGCAGTATGATAAATAAAAAGTCCATTTTAGAGAAAGTGATTACTGAAGCGTCCTAGCACTGTATATTAATAATTAATGTCACTAAATCAAACCCCAATAAAGTCTGTCTAAATAATCTACTGCTATTTTAGAGTAAAAGCATTTACGATTTTGCATTAAATTCTCACCTATAATATTATAACCTTTCAATTTTAGAAAGATAACTTTCAATCAAGTGCTATAATTTTCATACGTTGAAGATGGAGGCACGTATTTTAATATTAAGAAACTGATAACATCTTATTTCTTTCTTGAGAGGGTGCAACAAAGTTGATTGATTAAGAAGAAACTTACATTAAAATTTTGATTGGATTTCAAATAGCCTCAGATTAGTAAGATGAATCTGCTATTAACTATAACTAAATTGCAGTTCAAAATTTTAAAATTGATATATTACCGATTTAATGCAATTTTCAATTATATTTGATGACACTTTTGGCTTGAGAAAGGAATCACCACCTAAACTTTTAGGGGATTATTTGCCTTCATCCCAGTAATCATTGATTATTACTACGTGCCTCCTGCTCCTATCAGCTCAACACCTAATTTTAATGTAGTCCTCACTGTTGGATAGACACCCATTGGACTTGATGCTCAATTCTCTTAATCTAATTTAAAGATCATATATTTATTTCACGTTTTTCCTCCTCAGATCAATGGCACTTGGCGAAGTTAGAACATAAATAACAATTTATTCTAAAATTTTCTCATTGTTTTTTAAAAAAATGTTTATTTTTCTTGGACTCCTTCAAGATTAATCTTTACATTCATAAAATATTGAACTTACTTTATAAAATTTAAAATGAATACTAATTGTAAACTCATATACAGAGAGTCACACCTTTAGACTGGCTTCTCTTTACTTTTATAATATTGATAAATTGCCTTCCTTGTTCCCTACATCACAGTTGCTGCTAACTCAACTGCTAATACTTCATTCATCCTCACTGCTATCAGAGCCTAGACTAAGAATACTATATCTAAATTAAATAATAAAGCAATGCTTACAAAAAATTTTATATGAGACCTCTCAGTTGAAGGAAACACAGCATACGCTCTCAAATAATTATTATAATGAAAATACTTAAGATATGACCCTGAGTTAAGTTGAAATTGGCTAATAAGCCTATTTTATAGGCTTATATTATTGTGCTTTACAGCTTTACCGTGACGT